>JAWWMW010001194.1:36762-56143 GCA_035048345.1 Echeveria elegans
GATCGTGTCAGCCACCGCTCCGCTCCGCTCCTTTCCTTCATTCAGATGGGCATTGAATGTCACATCAGAACCGATGTGCCTTTTCCTTCTGCTGCACCACAAGACACCATTAATGCCCTAAGTTCATCCCCACTCCTCTGTTGCCTGTCTGTCTCTAATAATAATAATACTCTTCCTCTGTCCATGTCTGTTTCTGTGGTTATGGGTCCTCCCTCATTAGTATATACTTATTTAAACTCCGCCATTCGCCTGCTAGCTATTCTTCCCCATCTGTGCTTCTCCGGCCCCTCTTGCCGCTTCTCTTCTTTTTTTAAGGTGCATGCAAATATGCAATGTGTGTTGATGAAATGTCCACCCCGAGTTTCGGTTTTTGCTTCTTGAAATGGATATGTTTTTGTGGAAGTGCATTTTGTTTTATTTGACTCCAAGTCCAACTAAAAACTGCAATTGATTGAAGTTTTTGTCTCTTTTGCCTTGTTGTTGTAGTTACAAGAATATCTTGTTTTTTCAAGGATGGTCAAGTCTTCTCGTGCAAATAAGGCATTGCTTCTCGCGCTTGTGTTATCCAACGTCAGCCATGGAGCTGATGAGCTTATTTTTCAAGGTGACTCGCACTGTCATGATCCTTTATGTTTTTTCTTCTTCTTTCTAGTTTCTCAAAATCCGTTAATCTTGTGTTAGATACATAATTTCACATCTCTTCTGTCGGCTATCAATTGAACTTTGTTCGGATGAATGAGTACCATTCCAGTTGATTGAAGTTTCTCAAAGAATTGAATGGCCACCATGAGTCATTATTTAGATTTTTTTTTTTTGAAGTTTTATGCTGTATTGTCATTGAAACTATTTTTGGAATAAATAGAGGAAAATATATATAAAAAAATAACGGTTTGTAATTGGATACTATTTGCTCTATCTTTTTCTTGGGTAAACCAAACTTGCAATCGTAGAAGATCTATGAAGGACAAATACGACATGCTCTTCAATATGTATCATGTATGGATATACTGGGTTATCGGATCACTTGTGCTGTGAGATTCTTTGATCCCTTTACCGATTATAATTCTAGAAATGGACTCCAAGGAGCAGATTGTTCACGTGGCAACGGTGACAAGAAGAACATTAATGGTAAGAAACCTACTCTAGACTTTTTAATGATCAAAATTATAGACTGTTTGTTTGTTGTTCATTCCTCCGCAAATTGTACTTTCTCTGGCATGTCGGAACTTATAAATAGTAGTTAGCTTCTTTTGATTACTTAGTTGATAGAGAACTATAATTTCAAGTATATCACATAACATCTAGAAGTGATCATTTAATCTCTGAAACTCTCTATAATTGATGGGGAATGTGTTATACTTAGCTTTCACTCTAGTTTGAGATACGTTTCAGCAATTTACACCCCATATTTTGTAACCCTGATTTTTCTTTTACAGCAGGATGACCATGGATTTCTACCTCCACATGTTGGATCGAAGACGAAAGGTCAAATGGTTGGCTTTGATGACTATGATCCCGTAGATCCAGTTCCAAGTTCAAAAACTTCAGTGAAGCATGGACCTATTCAACACAGTACTCCGCTCATACCCTACCTACCAAAGCCTTCACCTCCAAATTACCCTCCGTCCCCTTAAAGTTACGATTTGTGCATGCTAATGCTACCATGCAACCCAATGCGTGTAAGAATATTTTCCCATTTAAACTTCTCCTTCTTGGACAGTACTTCAATGGTGTGGAAAACCTCATGAGTGTCGTATATTTTCCCTTTGTTTTATTTGTAATAACATGGACATGCCAAATGCCTCAACTTGAACTGCTGATCACCTTATACCTTCAGTGAATCTTTCATGCATCTCCCTCTTTACAAGCGGGTTTGTAGTTTTGTTTTTATTCTGTTTATTGTAGAAATTTATCTGTTCAACTCAGTAATTTAGTTACCCAGTTCAGCACTTGGTTTTTCCTTGGAGGTGGGAGGAGTTCGTGTCGGTCCAGAAGCTCGTGTACATTCCTCGCAATGAGTCTGGTGACAGTTAACAGGAAAAATGATATACCCTTCGCCAATTTTAACCCAAAGGGAACCTTGGTAGTTTAGAAAGTCCCGCAATTCCTTACGAGGTAAGATATTACTTGCTTGATCATCCCATGTCACTAAAAACCCTTTCTCTGTAAATTTGCTCTCTCAAATTCCTTTGGCTTGACATTGTTGAAGATGTGGAATTAGAAGCAAAGTAACACTCTGTTCACTTGTGTGATGATGGTAGGCGGAGCCAGGAATTAAGTCACAACATTGAACATATAAACGGTTTAGATGAGTTGGAGATATTGGTAGGGCTTAAACTTCGGATTTGCAAGAAATTCCGAGTTCGAATCTCATAGTCCAAGTATATTGAGAGAACAAAACAAGTAGAATCTTATTTAGAGTATGAGATAGGAAATGGGAAGTCTATTGCTCGGTTCTTCAATATCAATCGAACTCCCTTGATACACAACCGGACCTTAGTCATTCACAACGACTAGCCTTCGCCGCACAGTTATACCTGTGCATGAAAATTATTGCAAGTATCAGTATACTACATATACTACACCACAACACTCATTTTCACCCCAAAACCGAAAAAGAACCTGGAATAAGAACCGTTAATCTCACCAGTCATGTAAAGTGTTGGCAAAGGCATTATCAAGTATAATGAGAATCGTATTAGGAGTTCCTACAGGCACAACATTTATGACCCACACAAAATTTTATAGAGTAAAGCACCAGAGAGTCGGAGACAATCATCAATCAAGTTAATGTATGGATAAAGTATGGCTGAACTAAAAAATCCACCCTTTGAACCAGGCACGAAGCACCAGAACATGGATATTATGCTTCAAAACATAGTCAATAATCCCCTGTGCAATATCATCATCCTCTACAACCACCTCCTCATAATGTACCTGCAAAGTTTTACCCGTGTCTTTAAGCTTTAACATTGAGTTAAGCATATTAGGACATTGAGTTAAGGATATTAGGATTATCATTATCATAATCACGGAAATCAACAAAAGCCTCTAAAATGGCAGAGAAAATTTCACAGTGACAGATATCTACACCAATCTTCAACCCAATCCATTTGATACATTAAAATTCAAAAGCTTTTGTGCAAGAATCATTTGCATGTTACTGCACCTATAAAGAATGACATTTATTCTTTTCGTTGAACAACTGAAAACACATACGAAGAGGTTCGTGTAAGCGGATTAGTAGTATCTAGTCTAGTTTATTTTTGATCGATTTGCTGCAACTGTGTCGTGTCCTGCACAATGAAATCCATACAAACACACGGAGAAATCATTCTAAATATGCACCGAGATAATTAAATTTTGTTAAATGAAAACCATATTATCAGGTGGACATAGATACCAAAAAGTGAGAGTAAAATGTAGCGGCGTATTACCATAGGCTTGACTGCAACTTTTTCGTTAGCATTATGCTTTGATAGTTTTCCTTTGATCTGCAAAACAGAGGGCAAGACGTTAACAAATAGCACCAGTCAATGAAATACATAATGTAGCAATTTCAAATCACAAAGCATAAATATGAAAAGTAAGAACATGAATCGAAAACCCAAATAAGTAATGTTTTTGTTGCTAAATTTTACAATTATGAACACCTTAACAGATGATCACTTCTCTTCAGAACAAAACTAAATCAATCATAGTAAAATATTCTCAGTAGATGAAGCCATCGGAATCAAACAAATCACATCATCTTCACACAGTCACATAAAACTGGGCCGTAATATTTAATTCAGTTGCATTGAATTGATAAATCCTACTGTTGTTCAGCCACATAAATTCACGCAAGATGTCACCATAAACAATGTCACGCGCCCTACAAACATCCCATTAGAATTAAATACCTACACAATCACACCATCAGAGTGACACACAATCAAATCAATCTTACCTTCTTCAACCGTCGCAACTCAAAATTCGTTGACGCGATCGGATGTGACGCTTCGGAGAATATGAATTAGGAGGGTTGAAGGCGATAGGAAGGCTAATGGCAGATGCGTGAGAAGTGGTGAAGTCGTTTGCGTCAGGAATGGGGATTGCGTTGAAATACTACATATATATAACTTAAAGCTCTTAAACTTCATCGCATCATGCGCATCGCGTTCCTTTGAAATCAAAACAAAATATGGAATCAGTTGGTGAGAATTTCAGACTCACCAAATCAACAACTTTAAAATCAGCAATATCATATCTATGTTTTGCTTCCTCCGCTACAGCCAGATGAGGTTCCCCAATTACATATAGGGAGATGTGAAGAAGGCAAAAAATAGATTGACTTCGCTACCACCCGAAAATTCACTCAAAATTGAACTCACATGAAAAATAGATATGGAGAATTATTTTTTATATATTTTCCAATGAAGGAGCGACCTTCATATATATATATAGGCTTCATCCTCATTCTCGTCTAACCTCCCCATGAAGTCAGCATGTCGTCTCTTCTCTCAACTGCGGAATACCAACGTCTTCTTAAATAAGCTCATCTCTTTTCTTTAACAAAACTATATCATCTCTTAAAAAGAATACTCAGAATCCTAACACAAAATTATGTCGTGAAGAGCAATGAAATCGAAGACTTCCTAAGCTACCAAAGGTAAACATAGGAACTTAGGTCATAATTTGGTTTTGGTTAGTTTCCATTTTCGGGATGACTCGTCACTCGCATAATCCGGTTTTATTCTCCGTACGAAATTGCTATGAAACCTGCTGTTTGATGTTAAAATTAATTTTGCTATTATTCGTTGGTTGAGAGAGACATTGATGGGGGAAATGTGGAGAAGATTCAAAATTAGTGTACGATCTTGCAGACTAATCATTTAAAATTATGTATGAACAACCATAATGTCCTGTATTAATTTCGTTATAATCTTTAGCGTTATACCCTTTGTCATCTGGAAGGATCCCACATTTTTTATAGGAAACAATTTGTGTCTCTAGTTTGTACATTCTTATTGCAATATTTAGCTCGGGCCTGTACTTTTATTCCACACTTAATTTGTTTTTTTGAAGGGGGAGTTTCTCTTATCTGTTAGTGTCTTCTAGGTAGAGGAGAAGGGCTTAACCGCTGAGACTGCAGATAAATTTGGTATGTCAAGCAACCTTTGAAATTGTTGTATAAAGTAAAGGGTGATGGTAGCAAGCTGTTGGAAAATGAAGGATCTATTGTTGCATTGAATGAATTAGAAATTTTGTTCAAGGCTCTGGAGATCTCCAAGTGCAGTAAAAAAAAAAGGTAATATTTGATTTAAGTCTTACCAGATGCCTATTTTTGAAGCTGTTTTTAAGGTTCAACGCAGGTAAAATCTTGTCATTCTTCTATTCACTTTTTCATGCGTTGAGGTAGGATTGTGTAGGATTCATTATTCACATCTCTCTAGAAGACATCTTTTTAGGTAAATTTTCAACCATTTATACTGCTTTGTTTTTCTTGCAAATGCAACCAGTACCTTGTTTTCAGAAAAGAACCTGCCTTAGACCGCTTCTTGATTTGTTTTCTTCATTTGAGATCGTACCAAAATACATAATGAAAAATTCTAACTATTTATATTCCAGGTTTGGGTTTGGCGGCCACAAAGACACCCATTTAATGCAAATCTAACCAACTTTCCATAACAGAAGTTAAATGTTAATCATATTGAATTAGGGTACCAGAGCATATTGAATTAAGGGTGTTTTCTCTCGTCCATTACCTTCTGCACCCAACTTAACATCTGGCTTTACCACTCTTAGTCGTCTTTTTTTGTCTGACTGTCTTGTAACTGTTATAGTTTTCCTGCCCACGCACTCGATCTGTTCGCTTTGATACCAATAAATTTAAGTATGATCCCTGAAGGATATTGGAAACCTCCAGGTAAGGTTTTCCAAACAAATTAGTTGACGTTTCTAGTTTTACATTGTCCATTGCTTGAATATATTTTTGTTTTGCTTCAAAGATGCACCTTTGAAAGATTTCCAAACACTTCAAACTCACTATAATAGAAAGCATGGGGCAAAACCTTTCTCACGTCCAAAATGTGGGACAGTTCTACTTCTAGCAGTTAAAGGTCTCTAAGAGATCATATAAATGCATTTGGCTTTGGACATAAGAATTTGAGTTAAATGCTTTTAAAATTTTCTTTTGGGAGGAGGTCAAAAACATAAGTTACAAAATCAACGAATGCCAAGAAAATATCTAGAGACGTATGTTGTTTTTTTTTCTTATGTTCCGTAGCGGACAGGATATTCTGGTTTTTTGAACGTGCCACATAAACAAGAGTGTGTAAATGAAAATCAAATGTGATCATTGTATCCTCAGGGCCCCACCTGCTGTTTTCTTTTAATACAACAATCCACGTTTCCACACTACCCATTCAAACCTTAAACATCACCACTGGGTCCCTCACCTGTTTATCAATCAGTCCTCAAATATGATGCGTCGGTGTTCAAACTTCAATGGTGTATTTCTCCTTTCAATTAAGTTAATTTAAAAATACACTTCAGTATTTGTTTTGTTTTTCTTATTAAAATGATTGTAAAAATTGGGATTTTGTAACTCAGTTTTATATTATTTAAAAGAGTTAAGTCCAAGTCAGTATTATTTTATAAAGTATCTATCCTGAAAATTTCAAAATTGAATCCCTCATTTGTCCACATCATACAATTTTTTTTCTTTTTGAAAAAGATGTCAATTCAGTTCAATTGAATAGCAAACATAAATTCAGTACTCCCACCCTTTTCAAATTTACGGTCTATGCCATTTTTTGTTGTTGAGAAAAAGATGTAAAACAAAGTTGAATTATAGTAGTTTTCAAATATATAATAATATCAAGATAAAAAAAGTAATGACCATCTTGTGAATTTCACAACTTTTTACTACATCTTTCATTTCATAAATCCAGTTTACAATTCAATGACCTTTTTGTATTTTTTTTCCAAAGTATTTATGGATTATTTGTCATTTTCCGCAACACAAAACACCCACATTTTCCTCACACTTCACTTTCACCCATTTCCTAGATTATCTAATCAATCAGGTTACATTCAACAAAACAGCAGCAAGGAGGAGAGCATTTGTTGTTGTTGGCCACTCCATTCCACTTGGGGTCTAATCTTCTGCTTGGTATTAGTGTGAATTTTGATGCAAATATGGAGAGATATGAGGTTCTCAAGGATCTTGGTTCTGGCAATTTTGGGGTTGCTAAGCTTGTTAGAGAAAAGTCTAGTGGAGAGCTGTATGCTGTGAAATTCATTGAAAGAGGTCAAAAGGTCAGCCCTTTTGTAGTTCTTGATCATGTGTTTTCTTGTTTTGGGGATTTCTGTTGTTTGATATGTGTTAGAATTTGCTTGCAGATTGATGAGCATGTCCAGAGAGAAATCATTAATCATAGATCTCTCATACATCCCAACATTGTCAAGTTCAAAGAGGTATTTTCTTAGTTCTGAAATTCACTTGCTTAAATCTGTTGCTGGATAATTATGGTGTAGTGGAATATGTGCTCTGTAGGCACTGTTGACTCCCACGCACCTTGCCATTGTGATGGAATATGCAGCTGGAGGTGAACTCTTTGAAAGAATATGTGCCGCTGGGAGGTTCAGTGAAGACGAGGTATCACAAATTCTCCTCAAGTTTAGTTTTCTAATTCCTTCTATATCTTTGTAAACAAGTGGTTTCTTGAATGCCACATGAACCTGAATACAAGTGTAATGATTTCTATCTCGTGTTCATCCAGGCAAGATTTTTCTTTCAGCAGCTGATATCTGGGGTCAGCTACTGTCACTCAATGGTAAAGCGATTGGGGTCTTTGGGACAACACAGTTTTTACTCAGATTAGTCCTTCTAATCAGTTCCATTTGAAGATGGTAATTATTATATTTATACATGCTCGCTTTGCTAAATTTTGTACAGCAAGTATGTCATAGAGATCTCAAGCTGGAAAATACTCTCTTGGATGGGAGTAATGTACCACGCCTGAAGATATGCGATTTTGGCTACTCTAAGGTAGTAAATTAAAGAGTTAGTCTGTCATTCTGACATTTCGAGTTGTGTAAGTTCTGACAAGCTTGTTATTTTACAGTCTGGTGTGCTACATTCTCAACCAAAATCTACCGTGGGAACACCAGCCTACATTGCCCCTGAAGTTCTATCCAAGAAACAATATGATGGAAAGGTGATGATGGATTTCAGTTTGGTGTTTGAGTATGCTAGTGATATTTCTTGTTCAATGTAAAATGTTTCAAGGGTGTGTTGCTACAGAGAGCGGACGTTTGGTCTTGTGGTGTTACCTTATATGTAATGCTGGTCGGCGCATATCCTTTTGAAGATCCGGACGATCCACGGAACTTGAAGAACACCATTGCAGTAAGTAGTAAAATTTATTGAAATGTAAACATCAGGAAACAGCTTTCGATTTTGTATCATTCAGTACTCCAATTCGTGATTTTCCATGACAGCGAATACTAGGTGTTCAATACACATTTCCTGATTATGTACGGGTGTCTGCTGGATGTACACATCTCTTGTCGCGGATATTTGTAGCCAATCCTGAGAAGGTAAAAACTGGAATGGTAAATTTTTTATGAAACTTCCTGGTCTATCATACATTCATACCAGCTAGTTATTAGTAGTTTCTTATGTTAAATTCGATTCTGTTTTTTTTTCTTTCAGAGGATTACTATTCCAGAAATCAAAACACACCCATGGTTCCTCAAAAACTTGCCAGCTGAATTAATGGAAGAAGGAAACTTGCAAACTATTGACGTAAACAGTCCTTCGCAGAGCGTTGATGAAATTTTATATATACTACAAGAAGCAAGGAAGGTTGTAGTTGCACCAAAGACGAATCTCCTTAGCATCGGGGGCAGCATGGAACTTGATGACACTGATACAGATGGAGGTATAGATACCGAAACAAGTGGTGACTTTGCAGGTCTTATGTGAAGTTAGCGAGAATTAGTTACTCATCTCTCGAAGTCAAATGTCACTCGTTACCATGTTTGTTGTTATAAGTTGTCTATTAGCGGCCGGGCTTGATGACACTGCCCTGGACTGAATATGAGTCAAACTTATATTAAATTACTAGAGGTGAGTCCGTTATTCTGACGGGACTGAACATACGTTTACTATTTTAGTTTTTATTTATATCTCTGTTAGATTCTTCATATTGTTCCCAACGTTTACTATTTTAGTTTTATTTTTTTTACTTTTTAGGATATTTTTATTTTGATGGCTTCATTCGATTCACCTCAAATTTACCAATATATTCCGCACAATTTTAAATTCTACGATTTTTTTTAATTTTTAATTTTTTAACTTATTCTCTAACTATTTTTAGCAATGAAATTAGTAGTTTTAGGGATGAAAAGTTACGTCGCTATACATTATGGTGAATTGAATTCTTTTATATATATAGATTTTCTGAAGCTCTAACTCAAACTACTCCGCAACGAATTACGGAGACTTTCTATCGTCGAAATGGAAGCGTTTTCTCGGTGCTCGACACATTTGTCCGTGTCCCAATCTGGCATTTACGACGTCGTCTACTTCTACTCGCATCGTCGTAAATCCCTACTGCACTTCCCCCGCAATCGACGATCTCAATTTCATCTGACGACGTCGTCCTTTCTTCCGAAACAAGTCAAACAACCACTCCACTGTCGCGCCGCTACTAGTGCTCCTTCCGCGTCGTCGTCGTCGCATTCGTTCGATGTGGTTATCATCGGCGCCGGAATCATCGGATTGACAATCGCTCGCCAATTATTGTTGGAGACTGATTTGTCCGTTGCTGTCGTTGATAAGGCTGTTCCTTGCTCCGGCGCCACCGGCGCAGGTTGATAGCATCGTTGGACTGTAGACTGGCTGCTGCTCTGATTTGGTGTTTGATTTTGATTTTGACTTTTATTTATTTATTATTTGGTTGCTCTAGGGCAGGGGTATATATGGATGACGCACAAGGCGCCAGGGAGCCACATTTGGGAGCTTGCATTGAGAAGCCATAAACTATGGGAAATGTTAGCTGAGAGAGTCAGGGATGACGGCATGGATCCTTCACAGGTCTTGGGTTGGATGAGGACTGGTATGAGTTAGTTTTCATCTGTTTATATTTGAGCACAATTGGAGAACCAAATCTGTATGAATACCGTCTTATCAATTGCTAGGAAACATCCGTTTTAGGAGGCCACTTTACATGATTCATAGAGTTTGTAAAAGTAAAAATATCAGGAAATCTGATACTGTCCGCATGAGATTGTTTAGTACTTGAAGTTCATCTTTTTGCCGTCCCCTCATTATTTCTCCCGTCTGTTTCTTTTTTTGGTTACTGCCTAAAAATACCACACATCCCTTTCTTTTTTTATACTGGTATCTGCAATTGTTTTTTCATGAACTTCTTTCAATAAACAAGTCTAGTGTATAATGTTTTTGCTTTATGATTTGGTAACAAACCAGGACCACTCTTACCAATTTAGAAATCTTAAAGGAAATTTGAAAAGAAGTCTAAAGTACTACAGTTTTATTTAAGCCATTTTGTATACCTTACTTCATGTAAACACATTTTACATGACTTCAGAGGTTTTGTATGAAACATTCGAACAAAATGTTTTGCATATGGGACCAATATGTATTTCTGTTTTGAGTTGAAGGCCTTGAACTGCACTCATTTTCCTTCTTGAACGTCCAAACTATTTTGTATCCCCAAGTCCCTTCTGTGTTCTTCGCCAACATTACAGGTTTAAGTATACGCGTTTATGGTGGGACAAGTCAGACTCTGTTCATTTTGAAACAGGCAGCTTGTTAGTTGGTCAAACTCCTGAAGAAATTGACACTTTAAAAAATAGAGTGCAACAACTATGCCGAGCTGGTGTCCAGGCAGAGTACTTGTCAAGTAATGAATTGCAAATGAAGGAACCAGCTCTAGCAGTTGGAAAAGATAGTGGGGCTGCCTTTCTGCGTAATGACTGTCAGTTAGATGCTCACCTTACTGTGTCATACATCGAAAAGGTTCCCAAGTATATATGCTGTCAGCTTATTTGAAGACATTGTTTACCTTTTAGTTTTTTGATTCATACATAAAGATTCAGTATCATGTGCCCAGTGCCTACTGAACCAAGCTGGGACAACAATGCCCCAGTAGAGGCAGTCTCAGAACTAAAGACGCCCTTCTTGAGATTTGATGTACATATTGTGAGATATATCTGATGTGTAGGTGAATAGGCGTTTTTCAGCAAATGGCAGGTATGCCGAGTTCTATTATAATCCAGTCACAAACTTGGCAAGGTGAATTACTCGAATGTACTTAAATTATTGATGGATATATAATGACACTCAATTTACCTATCTCTTTGTTAAATTTATGGATTTGAAAAGTATTCTTATTTTTTAAATTTTGAATCAGATCTGCTACGGGAAATGTTGTAGCGGTACATACTTCGGAGAACACCTTATATAGCAAAAAAGCTGTCATAGTTGCAGCTGGTTGTTGGAGTGGATGCTTGATGAGCGATCTCTTGAAAAATTCAGATATTGAGCTGGCTATTCCTGTAAAACCGCGGAAGGTTAAAATCTGGAACATGGACATCTTATTTCGTATTTTGGGTATTAATATGCGATACTAGTTTTTATTCTTATTTATTTCTAGGGTACGGTATGGTTGTTGAAGAGATAAAAGAAACTCGTGTCTTTGTCTACCATTTTACCGTCTTCTATCACATGCCTGTTGTCTTTTCACCTTATAAGCAATTTGCAGTGCACAAAAGGTGTGTAGATTGTAGATACAACAAATTGTATGTACTGTTTGATGATAGAAAAGCAGACCAAATGTGTGGCACCGTGGTGCATTTCGGGAGTTTTTTTTTACAGTTTTTGGATTTACCGAAAGCACTTGTGTATGAATTGCTCCATCTTCCTTATGGAGTCCCATTAACATAGAGAGTCGTGGATCCAGTGATCTCAAATTGCTTGGGCCCTTATACATAACTATGCTCCATATTTCTATCTTCAGAAAACTAGCTTATGGATGAAATGATAAATGATATTCCTATCACCATCTTTGTTTATGGTTGCATACATGATTGTGTTTCTGCCCAAGTATGGCATTTACTATCTGTGTTGCTCGTATAATTAAATTCTTGAAAACGTTTCTCAGACATAGTTGATCTACTGCGGAACAGGGTCATTTGCTTGTTGTTGAGAACTTTAGTGCTTTTCAACTCAACCATGGTTTGATGGAAGCTGGTTACGTTGATCATAAACCTACGAACCAAACTATGGCTTCTTCAACTATTGGAAATACAGATCAGGGAGAAAGCTTGTCAATATCAATGACAGCTACTATGGACGCTATGGGGAACCTTGTTCTAGGTAACTCATCAGTTTATGAATTCAGTTTTCATTAAATGTTGCATGCTTAGAGTACTGAACTGTGATTGTTATGTTATCATTGTGCACAATTGATCAATATTTATTCAAGATATGTACTCTGAACCAATTTCAGAGCTGGTCTGTCAATATCATCAATGAATTTTTCTCTCCCTTGCTAATGTATAAGGTAGAAAAAAACAGTATGATACATATATCATCGGGTATGTGAAAAAAAGTCATTACATTTCCCAATGAAAGAAAGCTTTCTGGAACAGGTAAAATACTCATTTTTTGTTACAGAATAGTGCTAGTCATGCCAGTTACAAGACAGAAATGTCTATAACTCATATACTCTCTTTATCTCCCATCCATGATTGTGAATTACCATTTTTTCATTATCTTGCTGATGTTGAACATTGAGTTGTTGACCTATTTCTATAATGCTTTCTATAGTTAGATTTAAAATCCGCGTTCCAATGAAACTAAAATTTGATACATACATTCGTGCACTGTGAATGGTATCTTTAACATGACATTGCTAAGCACTGTGTGAGTGGCATTAAGTTAATAGTACTGTTCTTTATGATTTTCATTTGTCTAATCTATTTTGTGGTCATAATGTATACAATTTCTTTGTGTGACTAAAAATTGCTGCATTTTAAATAATAGTTTGTGATCTACAGGAAGTAGCCGCCAGTTTTCTGGGTTCAACACAAAAGAGGACGAAACCATAATTAAATATATTTGGGATCGTGCTGGGGATTTCTTTCCTACTCTTAGAACGATGGATCTCAATGAGTTAAGGAGAGAGAAAAAAGTGAGAGTTGGTCTGCGTCCTTACAGTAAGTGCCAAGGCCCAAGCCGCACTACAAGAATGATAAGGAGTATTCATAGTTTAACAGATTTAATATTTTCCTGACTGGTATTGAAATAAAAGATATTCATTCGTTGTGCAGTGCCTGATGGAAAACCAATTATCGGGCCTGTACCTGGTTTGCCGAATATATTTCTTGCTACTGGTCACGAGGGAGGGGGGCTTTCCATGGTAATTCTTAGACTAGTATTTTCTTATTTTCTCACTTAGAGGCTGCCACAGCCAAAGTTAAAATATAATCTAAAATCTTACTGTCTTATTTTCTCACTACTGGTCACAGGGAAAGTATGTTCAGAATATCTCTTTTTCCAATTTTAAGATCAAAGCTAAAATCTTTAAATTTGCAGTTTTATGCATGACTAGGTTTATGTGGGATAAAAACCATCTGTTCAATATTTGCTTGTGAACTCGTCAAGATAGGATTACATGTGCCTCTCAAAAATGTATCAGTTTTTTATAGCAGCCTAATGCACGCTTTCTTGATCTTGATAACACTTGAGAGAGCTACATCTAGTTCTGACAGAGACATTAGCGCCGCTCATTTTTACTCTGAATCCAGTTAGGTCGTGAATTATGTATGGCATAATGGTTTTCATTACCCATATGTTACGAAAACTGTTCATGTTCTCTTTTCAGTTCCATCCCTCTTTACAGTAGCCTTTGAGAATTGAGCCAAATTGTATTGTTGTCGTTTCAGGCTTTGGGGACTGCTGAACTAGTCGCTGATATGGTGTTAGGCCAGCCTTCATCTGTCGACTCCTCTCCTTTTTCTGTTCAAGGCCGTTGTTAACGATAAGCAGGTTCAACGAAAGTGCTTGTAAGAGGGCCTTTAAGCATTCTAATAAACACCATTGAGAAACTTCAAATTTTCTGCAATTTCTCAAACTTTTGAGTGATGCAGGTAGATGATTGTCAATTTACAGCCGTATTATTGATTGCAACATACAATTAGAAGATGCCAAAATGAACTGAACGCAGTTATCCACAAAAGTGGCCAGACTTGTGGATGATTTTGTGGAATTTATAATATTGAACTATCTCTATTATTTTTTAATAATAGAGGACAAAACATTGTATTGCCGGTTACATTTTGAAGTCTCAATTTCTTTTCCAGAATACAATCAACAAATAATAATGGACAAAAAAGATCGTTTTGCTTCTTCGCCGCTTCAAGCACAGTGGGAACAACAACATCCAAAACAGTAAAATTTCGGCATATTATGACTACATTCTCATCCATAAAAAAAGTACTTAAATTTATAATTAAGTTAGAATTTGTGAAACTTGGATCAAATTTGGTACACATTAGACATATATGTAACGAATCTTGAGTTGTTATAAATCTAGTTGATTCAGCGGCACATGTCACCAACATTTCCTATCTTTCAACAAAAATCATGATACATTGATGACATATGGATTAGTAGCTAGCAGATACACATTCATTTTTCGATGTGGGATGTTGCATACACTCCACTAACAGAATTCGAACGTTCTCGTTCGGCACAAACAGGATAGACCCTAGGACTCTCCCTTTTTTTGATGAATTTCTGCCATACTGTGCAGGATCTGTAACGATTCGACAGAGTAGCCGATCCCTCATTGACAGATGTGTCATTGAAAGTAGGGGAGAGTTTTAGCGTCTGTCTTGCTTGTGCGGAACGGGAACGTTCGAGTTATTTAGTGAGAGTGTGTGAGTATTCCACATGGTCTATTGTGAGTGTTTATAAAAGCTTGATAAGTGTAGCTCATAGCTCATATGTCATCACGATATCATGATTTTTCGTGAAAAGATCTTGAGTTGTTAGTGATAACGGCTTGAATCGACTACTCTAAACGGATAAGAAAGATGGAAAATAAGTTAGCCTGACCTGCCATGAGAAAATCAGTTTCATAAATCATATCACTTTCTGTTGGTTCGGTTGTTCAAATAACCAAACAAACGGTAACAAACTTATTAAGCACATGCGATGACCTTGAAATTGAAATCGAGTAACAAATTAAATCATCCATTTTGATCATCCTCGGGCAGAACGCTTTGAAACTCAGCACCAGAATAATCATTCACATTCAATTGTATTTTGACTCAAAATTTAATGCGGTCTCGTTTGTGACAAAGTTGATTAGTTTTGCGAATCTTACGCCGCTTTGGGAGGGCACTAGCACGATTCAAATTTCAAATGTAGCATTGATTTTGTCTCATTTCATGGCCAACGAGACATCATAGTATCCAATATCGTTTAAATGAATGTGAAGTCACACATTCTAAAAATTAAAAATACCTTAATTATTTCAGAAGTTGTTGTTGCAATGCTAATTCAAGAAACATCTAGCTGCTTCGGACAAGTAAAACATCTTCTAATAACTTCTCTAAACTCATATATGACGAGCCAGTGTCTACTTGCACCGCGGCCTCGGCAGCGACTTTCCAATCAGCCGCCCTCTTCCGCATCTTATCACCCTTATCGCCAACCATCAAGTCCCTCACTTGTCTCTCCACCACCTCCCTTTTCACATCACTCTCAATCTCCATCCCAGTTCCCCACTCCACACAAACGTACCTACAGTTTGTTGGTTGCTCCGCGAAAAATGGCCAACAAATCATTGGAACACCAGCCGCCACGCTTTCGAGCGTCGAGTTCCATCCACAATGTGTTAAAAATCCTCCTATTGCCGGATGAGCAAGCACCTTCTCTTGCGGACACCAGTCCACCATTAGTCCCCTCCCTTTCGTAGCCATGATAAACTCAGCTGGCAGCATTGCGGTTTCACCCGTTACCAAATTAGGCCGGATCACCCAAAGAAAACTTTGTTCGCTGTTCGACAATCCCCAAGCTAATTCTAGGAGTTGATTGGCCGTCATGACCGTTATGCTTCCAAAATTAACATATACCACCGAATTATCTGACCTGAAATCCAAGAAATGATCATATAAATCCCCCCATTATAATATCGAATTAAGAAAATGTGTCATACTAATGAGAAGAAAAAAAAACTTTTAAATCCCGAAATGAATTAGTTGTATAACCTGGAGTCCAACCAATCGATGCAACGCGTATCTTCCTTCCATAAGTTGGACGCGAGACCCTGCGTGTCCACGACGTCTGAAGCCATGAGATGGAGCGGGCCAACGTAGAAAACTGGTGGCTTAAAATGTGATTGTAGAGCTGAGTGAACTTCGGGTTCTAATGGCAAGAAAGTATTGAGAATTATGGCTGAGGCTTTTTTCGCTCGAATTGACTCGGATGAGACAAATTCGGACATGAGATCATCCGGGTCTGTCGTACGCAGAAAACTAGGAAAGTCTTTAAGTCGAAAGTCGTTACTCTTGCTAGGTAGGCAGTCCACACGTGTGTCCAAGTAACCGTTAGTTAGTTGACTTGAATCTGCACACATAGCAACATAGAAAGGATCAAAAAATAAAAAAAACGTAGCGCAAGGTGAGCCAAAAGCTAAAAATGGAATTTTTTTTTGCTTATTGCTCTTAATGTAATAAAAGCACAATATTAGGGCAACTGCAATGGTACATGGCTAAAAGCAAAAGCCAACCTAAAATGTAAAGCTCATTCAAAGTAATTTTCAATCATGAAAGCTAAAAGCTTTAAGCTAAAAGAAATATTTGAGTATTAATTTGATATGAATCACACATCTGAATCTTTAGTTTTCCTTTCAATGAGGGTTGCTAAAATGGAGAGGGTGTCAAAAATCCTATTTTGCTTTTGGTATGACTCATACCATTAAAACTTCCTAAAAACTTAAAATATGACTATGAGTATGACTTTTTGCTCCCATTAAAAGGAGCAAAAACTCAATTTAGGTCACTTGCTATATTGAATTGAGAGGATAGCAAAAGAGCCAAAACATAGTTTTTAAAGTATTCTTTTTTTGTAGATAGAGCTTTTGGCTTTTAGCATACCTGTTGGAGGTGCCCTATGGACTGTCTATTACCTAAAACTATGTTAGTAGTGTTAGCCAATCACATATTTTAGTTTCTGACATAAACATGTTAAATACTATTGGTCAAATTTATATGTATTACTTCTTTGTTGACAAATAAGGGACGGATGAAGTTTGAGATTTGATAAATGTAATATTTTATATGCAAGTGCTTATCAAAAATTCAATGCGTTTGGTGTAGATATGATAGTATATGATAGCTGGTTGCGTTAAGTCACAGATTTCATATCTTATAATCTCAGCATCTGACACCGAATTCTTTAAAGGGCACTCAATATAACAGTACTATACTGCATTCATCTCACAATATACATTCATCTTTCTTTCTTTTTGACGTAGCAAAATATATATTCAATTTCCTAAAACGTAATAATTTGTATATCTCTCGACAAAAATACTCTATCTTCATTCATTATTTTTTTAATATATTTCATCATTTATATCAACCAAATCACTTATTCTATCATTTTCTCTCTCTCTCTCCTTTTTTCAATCATTACCTCCATTTACTATTTTTTTTCTTAATCTCGCGATACCTATCAAATAATACGAGTAACATGGGGCGGAAGTATGTATGATATCAATTCAAAACTAAATTTATCCTTTAAGATCTCAGCGCAGCTGTCCCTTACAAAAAAAAAAAATCTCAGTGCAGCTGTCCCTTACTAAAAAAATTCTCAGTGCAGCTGTTCCCTTACTAAAAAATTCTCAGTGCAATCATGCATTCATGATACCCCATTTTAATTCGGTCTACACAACATCACTTCAATCATACGGAGTATATTAGTTAACAAGGATGTGTGTGACCTTGTCAAAATTTCGCGTCGCTTAATACATGTTTTGAAACTTTTAACACGCAAAATGAGTATGCATGTTAAGAAAGTGACTTACCTTTGAGGGGTATGTAGCCTTGTTTCCTCAACCGTTCATACTGCGC
This sequence comes from Echeveria elegans, assembly GCA_035048345.1. NCBI lineage: Eukaryota > Viridiplantae > Streptophyta > Magnoliopsida > Saxifragales > Crassulaceae > Echeveria > Echeveria elegans. Next base: position 54,922 of record JAWWMW010001194.1, read on the forward strand.
ATACCCGTAGAACCCACACGCACTCGTTGTCCAAAATATCACCTCCGGCAACCCCATCTCCTCCGCAGCATCTAGCGTAAAACTCATAACCCCATCCGACACAATACAGCTAACTGGCGGATTAACTCCCGTTTCAACGGCCCGGTTATTCAACTTATGCAACAACTCCTTAAATGGACCTAAACAATGTTTCCTAGTAGAATCACATAAAGCCGGTATGTCTTGGGTTGCGTCTTCCGTATCTGTGTGTGCTAACCCGTCAGGTATAAACTCGAACACGAATGAAGGGAGCCCTGAGAGCGCATCGGGGCCTCGTGATTTACGCAGACGATTCGCGTTGTAGTGTGTGAGGACAAAAGTTATGTGGAAGTTCTTTTGGTGGAGGAGCTTGGCTAAGTTGAGCATAGGACTGATGTGGCCTTGTGCAGGATATGGGATGCAAACTGCATGTGGTTTTTTGGATGCATTCATTGTTTTTGAGATGTGATGAAGGGACTTGAGTATGTTGTTGTTGTTGATGTTTGTGGGACAAACTATGAAAGAGCTAGCCAACTACTTATAGGAACTTTGGTTATGGGTTTTGTCGAAGGGTAGTGGAGAGAGTTGACATATTTGACCGGCTAGTTTTCATTCATATTTTCACATTATCATAATAGTGTCATGGGAAATGATTAATAAAAAATTAGTTTTAATCATCCACCGGTAGATTTGAATATAATAGTTTGTTATACACAAATTGTTTTGTGTAATTAGTAAATTAACGTTTCTGTTAGTGCGAACACATTGTTAAAGCGAGTTACCCTCATTTAAAAACTATCTCGTCCCATTGTGATATTCTCATTTTCTTTTTTTTAGCATTGTAAAATATTTTTCTCATTTCTTTTAATATAATTTTTTTTACATTCACAATTAAATCAAAATTTTTATATAATAGGTGCTAAATCCAAAGTGACACAATTACTGCTAATTTTCCCTTCATAAAATTATGAAGATGTGAAGACAGGTAACTCTTCATTGTACGTTTTTTTTGCACAAACTGATAGGATCGTGGTTAGTACGTACAAACTAGACTAGGAACGGTTAAGACCCTAAGTCTACGTTAGCAGGTTCTTGTACTCTGAATGTAAGTGCACAGCGGAATAAAATTTTTTGTCTAAGTATTCTTTTATTGAAATACAAAGACTGTACAAAACAGTGTGTTATGTACACTTGCAACAATGAC
>JAWWMW010001198.1:6127-30928 GCA_035048345.1 Echeveria elegans
GGCAGGACCTTCAGATTCTTTATCTTCAGTTTTGCCTCCAAAAGATGCCATACTTCATATGTTCATATGGAACAACAAACTATGCAGAGCTCATTAACACAGTTCTTGTCTATGAAAAATGTTTTGTTGCTCTAGCTTAATGTCAATGCTTTTAAAGTCTGCAATAATTTTTTGTTTAGTGCACATGTTTCGAACTTACAAGTGTTTTGTGACGTACACATTAATTTGTCTTGTACAGAATTTCAACTCAAAGAGCGATACCATCTTTTGTGGAGTATTTGATGGCCATGGTCCTTATGGTCACATGGTTGCGAGGAGAGTTCGAGATTCTCTGCCTCTTATACTAAGTACTCAATGGAATGCTATCTTGTCCAAAGATACAAGCATCCTCAATAAAGATGGAAGTGCTCATGGAAGCACCAATTCAGAGGAGAATGCATCTATTAATGTGGATGATGAATACAATGAAGCTATTGATGTTGATAAAAGTGGAAAACTACCTGAAGAGCACCTGCCTCTCAAGCAGTCCCTTCTAAAAGCATTTAAGATGACGGATAAGGAACTCAAGATGCATCCATTAATTGATTGTTTCTGCAGTGGTTCAACTGCAGTTACTTTAATTAAGCAGGTAAGAGCTTGTCTTATCTCTAAACTATTTGCAATTGTGTTGGAATTCGTCATTAATGTTTTCTGGGTTTTTTACTTCACGCATGTACTTTTCAGGGCCAGGAGATTGTCTTGGGAAACATTGGTAATTCAAGAGCCATATTAGCAACAAGAGATGATGATAATTGTTTGATTGCTCAACAGTTGACTGTAGATCTGAAGCCCAATCTTCCAAGTACGCCTTTCTCTGTAAAAAAAAATTGCATGCATGTGTTTCTTGATACATTGGTGCTTGTAAGATTTTAAAAATCTCAGTTTCGCCTTACTGTGTGTTTTCACGCTTCCCATAACCCATGTTAGTTGAAGTTGTGAATTGAGGTGTGCATGCCTTCTCTTGAAAACTTGTAGCGAATGCATTTACCAAAGTCTAAACCTAAGTAGCCATTTTGTAAAAGAATTCTGAAGGGTATGGTTCAATTCTGAAGGGTGTTTGCATTGCAAGACGAGCCTGAAGTGGCACGGGTTTGGTTACCCAACAGTGATTCTCCTGGTTTAGCAATGGCTAGAGCCTTTGGAGACTTCTGTTTTAAAGATTTCGGCTTGATATCTGTTCCTGATGTTTATTACCGACACTTGACTGAAAAAGATGAGTTCATTGTTCTTGCAACTGATGGGGGTACCCCTTTCTCATCTCATTACTCTGTTTTTTGTGCATGGTCTTGTACTAAATTCGAACCCGACTTCCCCCATTTGAAATTTCTAGTGCCCTCTCATGGATGAGCTCTTTTGTTAATACAAAGTTTACCAGTATATCACATTTTTCATAAGCACTGGCAATTTCCTGTGCTTGCTTCGTATGTGAAATGATATCTCCATTTGCATTATAATCATATGTTTTCAGAGCAGGTGTGGGATGTCCTCTCAAATAAGGAAGCAGTCGATATTGTAGCTTCCGCTCCAAGCCGTATAACAGCTGCCAGAGCCCTTGTAGATTGCGCTAATAAAGCATGGAGACTCAAGTATCCCACTTCAAAAACTGACGATTGTGCTGTAGTATGCCTCTTCCTTCAACAAGAGTTAACCAACAATGAGTCAACATTTGGAAGTGTCTCATCAAGAACTCATGAAGCTGCAGGAAACATGATCGACCAAACTAAAGACGCCAGTGATTCCGTAATCGACAGTGCTGTAGAAGTTCACAATTGTCCAAACTTGGATGTGAACTCCGGGGAAATTAATCACGAAATCGTCCCAATTCCTGATTCATCGAAGGATAAGCCAGTTGATATTCAGAGTAACATCACAAGCAGCCTAGCAGAATGCATATCAGTCTCTGAGGACGACGAAAGGTCAGCTCTAGAAGGTGTCACCAGAGTAAACACTCTTCTCAGCATTCCCAGGTTCTTTTCTGGTGATAAAAGATCGACCAGCCTGCAAAAATGGTTATAAAAATTAAAAATACGCAGTTACTAAGTTAATGGAATGTAGTGGATTGACGAGAGCTTGTCTTTAGTTACAGTCTTATAAAAATTTTGTTACTAAGTTAATGGAATGTAGAACTTATGTTGCATTAATCCAACCAGGTCATCTATGTCTGTAAAGTCAGGTCTAAAGAAAGGGAACATTGTCTACATTGTATACACTTTCACATAGGTACACACTGGTAATCTATCGGGCTCCGAATTAGATTGGAGTTGAAAGAAGAAGGTGGCGGACTCGGACAGGTGGTGTTGCAGAGCACGGGAAAGTGTTAGTATGGACTTTATTAACACTTTGCCAAAGTTGGAGGGTTTGGGAGTATCATGGTCGTGATCGACATATTTTTGAAATATGGAACTTTTATACCAGCACATCGGGAATGCACAACAGTTGAGGCAACCTATTTGTTCTTCAAGCGTGGTTAAACTTTGTGGCTTTCCTCGGAACAGTGTAAGTAATCGTGATCCTCGCTTTACGGAGAAATTCATTTTTTTCTTGTAGTGTTTGAAAGTTTGGGGAAGCTCGAAGATATTTTTTTACCCTTGCAAATATTTAGATATTTGGTAGAAACTTTCCAAATTTGTAATTATAGTCGTTGGATCGAAATGATCATAGTCGTACATTGAAGAAGTGTAAGTATATAAATAGGAGATAAATTATTTGCTCCAATTTATCAAAGCAATATAAATCATTCTCCCAAGCTCAAGTCTTCTAAAGACCTCTTGTTCTCTAAATTTTAAATTTTCTTGTTGACTTCACGCATCAAGTGGTTTTTCGGAAAATTTCAAACTAAAAGTACACCACTTAGTAGTGAAATTTCTAAATCCATGGCATTACGATAATATTAAGGATTTTTTATATTTGACATCCAAGTAAACTTATGGAAAATAGGAGTATAATCTATCTGGCACAAGTATGCTTGACTTTGGACAAATTAAATAGTAATTGATTTTTTAAGTGTAAACAATTCAATTTTCTAATTATAAATACAGCAATTTTACTTAATATGTAATCTCATACACTCGAACAAATATGAGTTTGCAATAATTCAATTTGTGACGAAATCTAACTTTTGTCCGGCAAATTATACTCTATTAAATTATCTGAAAGTATCTAGGAGAGGAAAAGCATTGCAATACAATAATAAAAAGCTATAAAAAAAGAACGGAGACAGTCAAAGAAGAAGTGGATATCTTTTTGACCAGGTCTAACAGTGCAAGTATCAAGTACAGTAGTATAACAATGCCTGAGGTTAATAAAAATAATATAATAATGTAAATAATACTAGTATTTGGTTGTGTTTTGATCGATTGATTGCTTTGTTAGTATGGAGATTCTACATCAAATTAAATGGATATTTAAAGTATAAAAAATTGATCCTCCTATTCTTCCATGTTTTGCGTGATCCATTCTTCAACATACTCAAATTGTTATTAAAATATAATGTCATACATTTATCTTTTTGTCTGGCATGATCTCAAACTACTTTTACGAATGATCTACATTTATCCTCAAATATATTAATGTACTTCAATATTCTGAATTTGTACTAGCTAGCCGTGGATAATGACGTAGCTTAACGTAAATAATGCATGATATGCATATGGAACCAGAATAAAGCATAAGAAAGTGATTAAGAAGAACATGTTAAATGTAAGAATATTGCTATGTTTGTAGTTATAAAATAACTTTCATTATCATACGTGCAAATTAATGCTACTTATATACTATGTAGTATAGACTTGTCAGATTTCGGTCGCTTTGGTCTCTCCAAAGGTTATATATTCCATGATTTGTTCCTTTGGCATGGAAGCAAACGACATTGTTTCAATCTAAAGGCTGTTTTTAGTGGTTTTATTGCTATGGAATATATTCCTTCTGTCCAAATTTTATTTAATATGAAACTACGGTATGGTATTTTTATAAGCTGATTTATTCTCAACTGAAAATTGAAGAAACTCGTAGAAGAGAATAAATAAAAAAAAAACAGAAGAGAACCAAAGCACACGTATTCTAATAGTCACGATAAGTTCATAAAATCAATTTAATCCAAATCGCCGAATCTAATCATTAGTATGATTAGTAGAAGAGTCACATACGATACATATTTTGATTGGATTTAAATATCCTAGATGACATTTTGTATAGAATATAATAGAATAATACTCAATGTAACTCACTATCAGAAAAAATTATTACGAGTAGTATGGTATGTTTATGCATGCATCTCTATACTCTAATAAAATGTTTCCACTAATTACCAGTTGGGGAGCCTTTATAAATCATCTTGTAGTAATTTTACTCCTATATTATTAACTCTCTTTATGTCCAAGAATCGTTATTAGTCAATTCTTACATACAAGTTCAGTTCGCTCTAAAGTTCAAACTTAATTAGATCCGATAGTCGACAGTTTTAAGCAAGAAATACACAAGTAAATATCTCTACTCACAGCAGAAGCACTCTTCTAACTTACGCAATCAAACTTAGGTGATCTAAGCCTAGATCGACTACTAAATGAACCTGAAGTGAAAGATAAATGTAAAAGAAACCGATGCACCTGGTATTTATACCGTGATTCCCCCTAGACCTTGCGGTCTAGTATACATCCACGTTGAAGCTCTCCGGCTTCTCGTTGCACTATAAATATGGCCGCCGAACTCAAGCAAAGTCGATGCGCTTACAGTTGTATGTTTCTGCTTCAAGATTCACACCTGAACCTTTTCCGAAACGTCTCAGCCCGCTCGAACACCCTCAAGCTACTGAACGACTACATAAATTATACTAAACTGATGCAGACTCGATCAAGATGATCGATCTGCAATGATCTCTCTAGAACAACCTATCAATCGCTCGATCGCTCAAGGTGTTTGCCTAAACCCTAAAATCGTCGCCTGAGAGGAACAGGAGAGAGAAGTGAAGAACTGAGTTGTGCTTTTTCTCGCTCTCATCGCTTCATTTTATAAGCCTTGCATGCAGCCGTCTGATCATCCGTTTATCAACGGTCCAGGATGAAGCATGCTACGGATTGCCAACCAAGAACTTGGGTCTGGCACGCTGGGCTGGGCCGAGTTCCTTCTTCACATCTCAATTACTCACCATTTTTAATAATACTTATCCATCATCCAAATTAATTAATTTCCTGATGTACCTACAACTAATAAATTAATTGGAATTTTCCGAATTACATATACAAAATAAAAACAAAAAGTGCTAAAAATCGATAGGCCATCAACAGCTAGGACATATAAATAGCATATTCTTAAGCAATGCATGTTCCTATCCAAGTGCCGAATTTTCATGTACAACCTCTCAATTTAAACACTACAACAACAATAAATAAATAAACACCCAAATTTAGTAACAATAAATAAAATTAAAACACAAGAAAATGAAATTAAATTTGAATTAAATGATTATTTATGATCAATATTAATTGTATTTTAATATCCTTCTAATCCGCTTAACACACCTCCGCACATAAACCGCTTTTAAAAAAAGTAAATAAAAAAATGCCCTCGCTCCAAAAATAAGCACCAACATTCTCGCTTTTTCCAATCTGGACATTTTGCCCAGTACACGTGGCGCTTTGTCAATCGCTGACGGAAATGAGCTGTAACTGACGAAAATACCCCCACGATAGAACAAGAAGAACAGACACTCAATCATACGGCGATCGCCGAGCATTATATATATATATAAATCAATTAATTAATGTGATAATTAAAATAATCAACTAAATTCACTGAAATTCTTCTCCGTTTGTGTTGTGATTTTGTTTTTATTTATTTAATGTCTAACTGGTTGGTAGATTGAAATCTGCAGAATGGAAGCATCAGCCAGCTAGAGCGTGTTGTTCTCTTCCTCTGGCCTAGACAGAATTCTGGGTATCTCGGAAAATTTGTCATTTTGCGGAAAGATTCGATCTTTGATGTAAAGCTTCCATTTCTTTCATCTGGGTTTGATTTGCTTCTCCATTTCCAGAACTCCCGTCCTTCCGGCTTCCATTTCCGCACCCTTGTTTCATCTTCTAATTGCCGTTTGAGGCCCGGTTCTATCGGGAACGGATCGGGAACATTTATTTGTATCTATGTTTGTGGCCTCTTTGTAATTTGAGGATTTTTGTTTGTGTTTTCCTGATTTGGGATTTACCTCTGGTATCATTTGCTGTTTTGGCGGTTGCTGGAGATTTCAGGTATATTTTTGTTGTGTACAGAAGTTTTTAATGATGATGTTGTTGTTAATTTTGATTTGGAGATGGCTATTCGAATTGGAATGAGGCTCTTTGAGTCTGTTTGATTGATGTGTAGATGAATTGAGATTTGTTGAGGCTCTTTAGTATTTTGACCATTTATGTTCGGCAAGTTTGGTTTGGTGGAATGATAGTGTCATCAGTTGTGTGAATGTTTGCCGAAGTTGATGTTGTGCTGCATATTGCGTGTGTTTTATGGAAAATTGATTGAATGGTTGGAATTCAGGAATAGGAAAGTTGTATCATTTGAGGTCGAATAGCTGGTTGAAATGGATGAGAATGAAGCTTTGATGGGAGAATGGGTGCCTCCAAGTCCGACATCCAAGGCATTTTTCTCTTCGTTTTTTGGAGGGGATGAGCCGGTTAGCTCAGGGCCCGTGTCGCAAATACCCGTCGAGGTGAGAAATGCAAGCAGCTCATTTGGATCTTATCAGGGTACGGGCACTGATGATGTGAAACAAAGCGCCGTTTCTTTTGAGAATGATGTGACATTGAACCAATTGCCTGATGTTAAACGAAGTGGAGGACTCGGTGATAGAATAGCAGCTAGGGCTGGGTTTAATGCGCCGCGGTTGAATACTGAAAGTATTAGATCGAGTGGTCGATCCTCTAATGATGAAGTGAAGTCGCCCTATATTACCATTCCGCCTGGTATCAGTCCTACCGCGCTGCTTGAATCTCCTGTTTTCCTCTCCAATTCCCTGGTGAGTTTTTCTTTCTTTCTATCATGAATCCAATATATGATCAGCTCTTGGCTTTGCCATTATTTACATTCTTCCATTTTTTTGTTGCTGACGTTTCATTTATTGCAGACGCAAGCATCCCCTACAACAGGGAAATTTTCACTTTTCCCAGATGGCAATTTGCGAGGCACTGCGATGGTTTCTGGTGGACAAAGTAAAGAAGACTTATATGATGACGCCGATGGCTCCTCTTTTGCATTCAAGCCTCATCCAGAGCCAGGCTTCCCCTTTTCACTCGGCACATCAAACAAAGTAACTTCTTTCATTTTCTTTTACGCTTCTCCACTATAGTTGAAATGCTATTCTTTTGCAGAATGAACGATTTTCCTTATTGCATGTTTTTTTTTTTGCTAACAGATGGGCCAAGTGATTACATTTCCAAACATTGATGTTATAGTAAGGTCTGAGAACACTCTTCAGAATTTTATACCATCACAAGTCCAATCGCATTCAGAGCTCCATCAGTCGCTGGGAAGTAAAGATGAAATCGAGAGAACGTCAGGGGTAGAAACAAGATGCTTAGATACTATTAGCGGTACAGCCGAACACTCACCCCCACTCAGTGATCAACAAGATGACGAAGGAGAACAGCAGGTCGCGGATGATACTGTGGCTGGTGGTACTGCAGCAGGTGTTGAAGATGATGGTTATAATTGGAGAAAGTACGGACAGAAGCAAGTAAAAGGAAGCCAGTTCCCTCGAAGCTATTTCAAATGTACTCATATGACTTGTCCTGTAAAGAAGAAGGTGGAAAGATCGCGTGAAGGCCATTTGACTGAAATTATTTACACTGGGGAGCATAATCATTCAAAACCTATGTTGAACCGCCGGCCATCCTCCGGCATTAACCAGTTTGATGAAACCAATGGTCTCGAGAATGGCGGTGATAATAGGCCTCCTCTGTGGAGGAATGACTCGTTTGAAAATAACTCACTGATGTCTATGAACCCTGAGCTACGTAATTCCTTACCGCCATTGCAAATTCATAGTGGAACTGTAGTTGAATCTGGAGATGCCGTTGATCCATCGTCAACTTTCTCTAATGATGAGGAAGATGTTAGTGCAACAGTTGGAAGTGCATCTATTGCAAATGAAGCAGAAGGAGATGAATCTGAATCAAAACGGAGGTATGCGCCTTACAGTAGTTGCAGTTTTCAAATTTTCAATTTGCAAAGTGCTCAGTGTGAGTAAACTAGTTCACTATTTTCTTCGCGTAGAAAAATTGAAACGTATGCAGCGGAGATAGGCAGTGGAGCCACAAGATCTATCCGCGAGCCTAGAGTTGTGGTTCAGACTGCAAGTGATGTTGATATCTTGGATGATGGATACCGCTGGCGCAAATACGGTCAGAAAGTAGTGAAAGGAAATCCTAACCCGCGGTACATTTAATTTCTAGTCATTTTTGTAACACATCCGCCAAGCAGTCTAGACATTCATTCTTCGCGTGTTGACATGAGATTTCACTGATTCAATGCAGGAGTTACTACAAATGCACTAGTGTCGGCTGTACAGTACGAAAGCATGTGGAGAGGGCATCACACGACCTCAAGTCCGTAATCACAACATATGAAGGCAAACATAACCATGACGTTCCACCAGCTCGTAACAGCAGCCATGTTAACTCTTCCACCTCAGCTGCATTCGCTTCCCAGCCTCAAAATTTCATGCAGAGTCCCGAGCCATCTGAAGCCACCAACACGGCAAGATACGAAAGAGCACCTCATCCCAACTCGTTCAACATGCCCATGATGCAGCAGCCATTCATTCCTCTTCCTATGGGAATGAATCATAATCAAGCAGAAGCAAGTTTAACAAACTTCTCAATGGCTGGACTGGGATCTAGGCAAAATAAGTATACAGCAATGCCCGTTCATCCTTATTTAATGCAGCAGCAACAGATGCAGCAGCGTCGGGTGAATGAAATGGGACTTATGATGCCAAAAGGGGATGCTCAAGTGGAACATAGTTCAGACCCTAACCTCTACCTCTCCAATGGATCCTCAATCTATCATCAAATTATGAACAGGCTGCCTCTCGGACCTTGAGAATGCGAACCTTGTGCAGACAAGCGGCCAGTTGAGGAACAACATAGCACATTCTCCTATATATATACCCAGAATTTACCTGACTGTTATAGAGTCTGTTTTATGCTAATATTGTTCAAGCTTCAATAATCCTCATTACTGTAATTGATAGATAGTACTCATTGTTTGATTTCCTTCTTAAATGGAAAATGAAGTAACCGGAGGATCCTAGAGCAAGTATCTCTCAATGAAAATTACTTATATTTACCTCATTGTTAAGTATCAGAATCGAGTAGGATGTAAACGAGTCGAGTGGAAGAGTAGGATGTTTAAGATTGATTTGTTTGATTTTTAATGAATTTGAGTTCGAATCGAGTATATACGAGCTTTTAAAGTTCTTGTTCGTGTTCAGCTTGTTTAAGTTTAATGAGTATCAGCACAGTTGAATCTTTAATCACCACTTCAAAAATATTATTTTTATTTAAAATGTAATAAGAATCGAGATTTAAAGGAGCTCTTGAGTAGGCCAAAATTGACATATTTGTATATAAATAAATATTTTCTAATTAACAAATGAGTTTTAAATAAGTAATTAATGAATATTTATATCTAAGCGATCACATAAACGAATTGTTCACGAGCAGAAACGAGTCGAGACCGTGTTGCTCATAATCAGCTTGTTTATTAATCGAATTGAAAAATCATGTTCAAACTTGACTTAATTAAGACGAGCTCTGATCGAATTTTGACCGAACTTGCTCACGAATAGCCTGTGAGTGTACCGACTTTTTTACACTCCTAATGCGGAGATAGTAAGACAAGAATGGATTCACCTGAAAAACATTAAACTTTTAACAGTTCAGAATGAAATAAAGCACATATACAGATAAAGAAGACGTCAACAGGGACCCGCTATAGAACAGCGTGAGTGACAAGATAAAACAACATACACCGTCTAACGTTGACTATCACTATGATAACAAATTCGTCGAATACCCAAAAACAAGAACACAATTATTGACATACATCTGGAAGCGTATGATCTTTTGCACCAAAAAGACAGAATTTCTCGAAAGAAAACGTCTAATATCACGACATGTCCGATTTCCCACTAGGAGAACATCCGCATCAACAACAAACGCACAGTTTAGGTGACTGCCATTCATACTTTCCGGTAGAGAGCTAATATAGCAAGAGGGTTATGCCACTGCCAATGAAGTTAATATATCAACAACAAACGCACAGTTTTGTGAAGTCTTGATATGCTAATGAAGTTGAATGTGCACCGTTCCGTCGATAGTTAATATAGGACGAGGGTTTTTAAAAAACTAGTAGTTAAGTCGTATGCAACTTATACTTACATTGTAAGCGATGTAACCCAAAAACTGAACAAAAATGACAACATAATCTCAAGCTATCGATGAGGTCCCAATATATCCAAATGGGCCAGCTCCACCTATAAGCTTTGACTCTTAGTTTTTTTTTTTTAAATTTTAAAAACAAATGTATGAACATTTTTTATTGTCAGTTAAACAAATGTATACCTGGGATAAATGGCAAATAAATTGTGGGTAACAATATGGTTTATGCGAAGAAAATGAAGAGAGTCCTAAATTTTGAAGGAGTATCAATGGAAAGAATATCATGCAAGAAGTTAGCAGCGTCCATTTGTTGCCATCTTTGTTTCATATTCTTTGAAAAGCCAGAGACAATAAATAAGCGTTTCGGCATGTCAAGTTTTAAGGACAGTACTTTAATGTCAAATATAATATAATGGCCGAGTTAAAATAAGTTTGTGATTTAAAAGATAGTCCAGAATAGTTCAGTATTAAAATGGTCTTTTTGAAGTTCATGATTTAATTGTCCGAATTTGAAGAGTTCATGCTTTAATTGACATTTTTCCCCTTTATTTTTTATTTCAATAATAGAAAAAGTGCATCCAATCCAAGATCAAAAACAAAACTACCTATATATAAATTATCAAAAATGAATTGTAATACAATTTTCCTCTTCTTCTCGTTTTGCTGCTTTAGTTGCTAATAGAGGTCATTTAGAAGAACTGGCATTCGACAAACACGAAACTTCAATTTCTATATTGGATTTTCCACATTTTGTAACAAAACGCACACTCTTCCTATCAAACAATTTTGGACCCTACAACCTTACAAAGAAATTTGAAGTCACAAGTTATGGTTGATTACATCGAAGTTTTGATAGAGTTGCCGAGAAGGTTTGTACTTTAAAATAATAATTAAGTACTAGATATTACTTAAAAATAAGCTAACACATTCTTGTAATATATAAATGTATCCATCCATCGAATTTTTTTTTATTAGAAACAAAAATACTTGTGAATGACTAAATAAATATATGATATTCTGATCCAATGAATTTTGACATGTACATTGATCAACCTTATATGCTGCTTATGCTAATCAATTGATATATCCCAACATTTACTTGTATAATACAAGCTGAAATACTCAACAATCAAAGCTATTTGTATATATTTCCATAATCTATGCTATTTGCATTTTGCAATAGGTGAAGTGTGTGCGTGTGTGTGTTTGCATTGACCTGAGAAATAGGGCCAAGAATGTAGTCACTCACTACAAGGGTAGACTTGAAAAGATAAACGGAAAAAAAAAGTGTACTGAGGATGATCATATCTTTAGTTTTCACCTGCTCCGGCGAATGAACCATTTGCCTTTCTTGGCTGGTGAATGTCATCCCCAAGTTCAGTAATGTGCCTCCTGAAATTGTGTAGATAGTTGAGATTTGTAGTATTGTCGCCTTGCGAGCTGCTCTTTCCGACTGGTCTCATGGAGAACAGAGATTTAGAATTGATATTACAACACTAACATAACACACAATATTTACAGCACAAGGGATGTGTTGTAGAATTACCTCAAGAACTGGAACCCTGAGTGTTATTTCTCCAGATTCGAGTTGTTTGACAGTTTTCTGGATTCTGTATGGCATCAATATGGTAGAGCTTCAAGCCTGATACGATGTCTTTCAAGCTTTTGCTTGAAGATATGCATGTCTACCAACACTTATGAAACCCATTCTCAGTATCTATATATATTATACATATAAACCATATGAACTTCGTCAATTATTTCAAATTTGAAACTTAAGTTTATATGTAGCATTAATAATCACGATCATGCAGTTGTTTCAAAACTTCACTAGATCTTGCTTGAATGATTAGTGTAAAACTGCAACTAGTAACATAGAGAGTGTTGCAAATCAATGTCAAAGAGTTTTCTTAAGGCCTGGCCTTTGCAGTTTGCACCTTCACGACTACCTTCTCGCCATTATGCAGAATAGCCGGCCTGAGTACCTAAGAAAATTGCATTCAGCAAAAAAGAGAAGACAAATCAGAATGAATGAATTTGAATTAGTTGAAACTAGAAAATTGTGATCCACCTGACTGAGGCTAGCGGCTGCGCGAACAGGAACGCAAAGCTCATGCTTTAATGTATTCTCTAGGTTTCTTTGGGGAGAATGCTGGAACCCTGTCCTGATCAAAATTGTTCAGGAGACAAACTACCCATTTACGTATATGAACTAGCAATGTGTTAGCATGGGATGATGATTATTACTTGAAGTTTGGCAAACTCTGCAGGGAAGAGATCTGATCTTGTTGACGAGAGTTGTACAAGCTTGATAAAGGTAGGATCAAGTTGCAACACCCTTTCAAACAACCATGACGCCTTCTCTTTTTCTGGATAAGTACAAGGTATCGGGATGCTTCAATGAATCCGACAACGGCAAGCATCTGAAATGAAAATAACAGAAGAATGAAAAGAGAGAAACGAGTATTCAACTCACTTGCTTCTCCTCTGTGAACCCTCCAGGATGAACACACTTTGCGTTATCAAACAATACACGAACAAGCAGTGAAAGAACCTTTAACTCCGCCAGTGAAGGAAGTTTAGGCTTCCTAACTGGAGGAACAGCTTCCTCTCTTTTCACCAAGGTTTTTGTACCATTCACCTTTGTTTCACCATTCATAACCTGTCGCGTGCTTTTCAAAACCTCATTAGTGGCGGCACTTTGCGCTTTCACAGCACTTCCATTAGTGTACCTAAATTAGGTGACACGGCCTCCGCCTGGCGTGACTCCACTGCAGACCTGTATGTCTTACTGTATCTTCATGTTTCTCCTAACATTAATCGAACTGGAAGAACTAAGATCCTCAGAAAATAACCTCCCTTGATTTACTGACTCAGCATTACTGAGACAACATGCAAGCAAAGCCAGTATTCCCGCCATTCCGGGAACAAAGAATCACACACATAATATCCACAACCAATTCAGAATCACATATTCATATCCATCATCAGGACGCAAATACCAACACATGATAAAGAATCAAATAAAAACATTGGAAATTTAAGGAAACATCGAACTTCCAAGGAACTGAGTTTGATTTACAGAAAAGTAGACAACACCCTTATTGAAAAACGCTCACCTGAAACTTGGGTAGCCAAAATCCTAACTTGCTTTGAACTTTTGAAAGCTCTCTTAGTTGGCGAATCGATGCAACACGTATCCGATTTTCTGTTTGCGGACTGGCGTGTTCATCCTTTCATTTTGCTTGTTGAATTCTTTTAACATGGAAAATAATAACAAAAATTGTAATGGAGATATTCATCCATGGCCACAACTGAGATGATTGGGCACAGCTTGAGTAGTGGCTAGTGGCTACAACTGAGCCACGTGAAGTTCGGTAGATTCTAAAGAAGACATTTTGAAGATTATTTCCCAGTTTTTATCGGTAACATTTTTTCCGTATCAAGCGAGTAGAGACAAGATACAGATGAAGGATTTAAGGTACATAAGCAAATCATAAAAGATTAAATCTAAGACGATCGAAATGGTTTCAGACTATACAATGTGGGGACTTCCATAAGTTGGAGATGAGGTCAGGACAAATTACATCAATGGGGAGTGAAGCCCTTCTTCAGAAGCTCATCATATACACGGTCCACTTTGCTAGAATCAGCTTTGAACAAGGGATGAGCATCGGATTTCTGTGTTATGCTTCCACTGAGCATACCAATGGAAATGGTCTGCATCATGCTGAGATAGTGGGCAGGCAGTATCAGTATTTCAGAGCATAGCTTTTTTTCCTGCAAGGAGAAATGGGTAGCTAGTACGTAATCGTTGCGATTATCAGATTGGATATATGAGCAGGGACCTCTCCAGTAAAGTGAAATTTAAGGCACTTACAGCATCCGAAAGTAGGTCTGCTCCTGGGAATCCAGTGACGTCCCACATATCTACACAGCTTGTCAGCGAGTGTCCAACACTGGGCGAATGCAAGTCTCTGCTCCCTGACTCTATACCCATTGATCCCCTTGGACTATTTTGTGGGCTAACTTCAGACTCTCCCTTGATAAGATTTACCCTCATTAAGGCTTTGCCACCTGTACCAGGCGGAATGCTTTCTTTAGCTTTTCTGGCATTCTCTTCAGCTTCCTTCTTCTTTTTCTGTTCAATGTATCTCTTTGCCTCAGATGATGTACGGCATCCAGCAGCTCTGGCTTCCTGTTCAATATAGAGTGTCTAGTAAATTTCCAATCGAACTGGTCCCTGAATTGGCGATTCCAGTGTTCTAATACATGATTCTAAGTCTATACCTGAAGCTCTTGTATTCGCTTGAGCATTCTATGCTCTTCAATAGCAGTCTTAACCATGTCCTCATACTCTTCCTTTGCAAGAAATCTCATGAATACCTTGTACTTATTGTATATTTCTTTCTCTTCAGATGAAAGAGTCTTCTCGTAAGGATCAGGATAAAGCAAGCCCCTCTCAAGGATGAACTCCTTTCTGCGCTTCCTTTCATCCAACCTGCCCAAGTAAATGATTGTTAAGCATTATACTGGAATCACAAAAAACTTTACTGAACATCATATTTAGTCCCCATTGCTTAAAACAATTGTACAAATAAGTATTTATGAAATTATACTAACTGAATTGGTCAATGTCCTGCTAATTTACCTATCATATGTCGAAATGATTTTGATTATCCGGATCCTAGTCAATGCGGAATTAATCAATAATTATTTCTAACAAATCCGAACAAAAGTACCTTTTTGAATAAATATGAAGAATTCGCAATTTCAGTTCTTTCTCTGCAGCAGTGTCTGTATCCTTGAATTCCATGTCTGCCAGAAGCTGCTCGGCATCATTGTCATATTCAACCTCGAATTCTTGTCTCTTGAAGTTGTACCCATTCACCTCTGTCATTGGAGGTGCTTCGTCATTAGATAGTTTGAGTTTTTTCTCCCCAGTGGTTCTTTCTGGACGAGAATCTGGCAATTGGTACAAACAAACAAATGCACAAAAGTTACCAAAGAGACAATAGAAAAAATCAATTGTTAATCATGAATCCATAGGCAATAGAACAAAGCATAGAACCAGCATGCATTTCCAAGGAAACAACATTATAATTTCACAGCAAACAGCTTTTGATTGATAGTTTCAATCGCGGCATCTAACAGCAAAAGCAAAACAGTCAGAACTACTGGAAACCAACAATGATAGTAATGATGACAACAATGAAACGACTACCCAACCCATGACAAGCATCCTGAAAAATCATCTTCATTAGTGCGAACAAATGATGAAATGAACACACGCTACATGATTATCATTTAGTTATATCAGTAATAAGCTGAACATGTCCCGGGCCTCCCGGCCACCTTCTCTGGTGTTTTCTCTAGAATCCTTATCCTGGGTAATGTTAGATGCCCTTTTCGCTGCAATCATGGATGTCTTACCACCGCTAGAGCCCACTCCTAGGCAGAAACAAAGGAAATATATTCAAGCTATACTCTTCATGCACAGAACTTTAATTGACACTGCATACTTGATCAATAAATAAAAGTGAGTAGAACAATACCTCCAGTTAAGGAAGGCGACAAGTGATTTGGAGGGCCTTCTTTTCTTGAGTCTCCAATCCTAAACATTGAGCTAAAAATATTTTTCATAATTGATTTTGAAGACACGGATTGGAAAAAATTATGAATGTTTCCTACTTGATTCCTCCTGTGAAGGAAGACACCTCCTTTGCTTCCCGAATTGTACCTGAGTCATCGAGATATGTGAAAACAGTCACTGGCAGTGCCTACATGATTGGTAGTTACTTTAATGGACACTAGCATAAATCTTTTTCAATCACCCCTCAAAATTTACCAAACTATAAAAGTCACTTTTTCAACCTCTGACTATATCAGTTGAGGTTTACTTTATCCACTATGCGGCTACCACTCTACTCCAGTATAAATATGGGATTAGAATCATAAAATGAGTTTGATAATCCAGACGTTATCTAGGGATGCACACCAAACATGAGATCACAAAGATGTCCACAATAATGACCATAAATCATAAGTTTCAGGTTTATAAATCCAAATACTAACTGTTATAAAAGTTCATATAACCTTGTGAAACTAAATGCAAAGCAAAAAATGCTCTGTTTGTTGCATAAATAATGACGCTTTGCTCTTAGAATGACAGACTAACCTTTCTTTGAATCACAATGTTCTTTTGCCATTGCGAGGAGCTCTTCCCTGCTTTTTCCCATGACATGAGACAAATCCTGCATAAAAATATTGGGAAGATACTTGACATAGAAAATTTATGCTTTCTTTTTACGAAGAAAAGAGATAAATCAAAGATTAGTCTAGGAGTCTTACTGGATAAGGAAAACAAGGCGAATCCATGTATACAGTATTATAATGATCTATACATTCAGACTTCTTCTTTGTACCAACATGTTCTGCAACTTCGGCCCAGTTTCCAAGCCCATACATCTCAATCCCCTGCATATATAAAAACGAGATGATTAAAAGTTTAAAACCATTGAATGTATGTCAGAAAAGTGCCCAAGCTACAAAGTGAGATAAATATAAAAGGATGAACTTCCTAACTGTTTCTATGAGAGAAGTTCACGGTATATGATATATGTACCTCTAGAAGCAAAATCTCTTCATCTGCGTTCCAGTCCGGGCAAATCAATGGAAATGACAGGTTGTCCTGCAGCAGGGGAAATTTTTTATGGTACACAAGAAAGCTCCTCAAGCTTCTTTGGAAAATAAGGAAATGCAAAACTTTGATGGATTAACTCCACAAGTTAGAGGGCAAGCCACATCAGAGGTTCCGGAGTTCAAAATTCTTGCACTGTTTTGTATTTCATATGACTAGTTGACCCAATTTCAAACCACTAAGTACCTTAATTTTTCTAAACGCCTTTCACATCTATTACAAACATTTTCTTGAATAATCAATAAAGAAAAAGCTTTCTTTCCATTTACACAATCCTTCTCTCCGTCAACACAAGGACATACAGTTAAAATAAAAACAGTTGCAACAAATCTTTTTAGATAGAGACAAAAAGGGTATTTCGGCATAGGCGAGTCAGTGAATTTCCACAATCAGATACTAAAAAAATACCATAAATCGTAAGAGAATCTATGAATGACATCATTGCATGAAATATTTGGAAAAAATCCCCGCACTTCCTTACAACAATTATCTAGTTTCATCAATTCTGAAACAAAAATTCCAAATTAAAGTTATCATTATCATAAGGAGTCATACCATAACCCGATAAGGGTGACCGCTTTTGTGAGGAGTCACCTCGGCCCCAACAGAAAAGCACTCTACGCAAAGGTCAAAATCAGGGCATACAGCACACTTGATGCGGATTTTTCCCGAGATATCCTTATTGCAGTAATTGCAATGGTACAGTGCTCCTTTTCCGTCGCCTATTCCTGAAGCGTCCATAGCGTTACTTGGAAAAGTTTGGCGATGTGGAAAACTCACAAGGTTATGAGAGGTGTCATATTTATGAATAAAAGAAGTTTGTGGATTAGGCTAGGCAACCATAATTTTCCGCATGCATCATGGAAATATGTAGACCAAAATTTCAAACGTGAAGTGTTTTATATGGCAACTTACCAGTAGATGCATTCTCCAAACTTTCCGTATTAGATGCAGTTCTCTTCCTCTTAGAGCGACTGAAAATTAAGCAGTACGAAAAAACTATCAATGCTGATGAACGAAGAGTAGTTCGGAATCATAGCAAATCAACATAAATTCTGCCACAGCTGACATTTCACACCGTACATATATCAAACTATCAGACCGACACCAAGCGAAAGTACAAACTCACTAAAGGCCATTTGTAGTATTGTACGCATACATTACATCTGACTACATCCTAACCAAGTAACCATCACCAACCCAGCGGACACGCAAAAACTTATTCCATTTAAAATATACACAACCCTAGGTATCTCCGAGACTTAACATCAACTCTAACACAGACCAGCAACCAAACCATTCTTGTGATGCAACTGATTCAATAACCACAAAGCTAAGAGACATTCACATTTTACAATCCAAAACAGAAATTCACTGTTTTGAATAAATTCAAACTTTCAAAGCTTAAAATACAGACCAAAATTAGTTCAATAATTACGATAAGAAATCCAAACCTTTGGCTGGAGTCATCATCTGCAGCGTGGGATACTGCTCTAGAACGACCCATTGAACTCGATTTTCAAAATTAGGGCACAAAATTGCACGATGTATATGCACAAATAACAAATTAGGGTTTACAAAAAAAAAGCGGTTGATTTACATAAGATTGAAA
Source organism: Echeveria elegans (assembly GCA_035048345.1). Classification (NCBI taxonomy): domain Eukaryota; kingdom Viridiplantae; phylum Streptophyta; class Magnoliopsida; order Saxifragales; family Crassulaceae; genus Echeveria; species Echeveria elegans. Next base: position 24,903 of record JAWWMW010001198.1, read on the forward strand.
TAAACTGAACCAAATTTACATGAAGAAAGCTTAAACGATGGGGTTCAGACAAGTCGGACGTATCGGATTTCGAACGACGCGATCGTAGCAGCAGTCGCCGATTTACAGAATCTCACCACCGCCACATTAAGATTCCCTCAGAGAAGCAAGCACCCGAACGCCGCGTGTGTTGCCAATGCTGCGTCGCATGATTGCAGAAACGCAGCGTTTTGATTTTGTTCGTTGTTGACAGTTGCATTATTTGTTACTCTCCCCGTCCCATTATATAGATATTATTTGAAGTTTGACACGTTTTAAAAAAAAATTGTATTATGTGAAGTAAAAGTAGGAATAAGAATGAGTGAAAAGTAAATAGATTTGAGAGAATGTAAATGTGAGTGAAAAAATTTCTATTTAAGGAAATGAGACTTATATTTTGGGACGCCTAAAAAAGAAAGAGAACTACAGTATATAATGAGACGGAGGGAGTACCTCTTATTATTTATTATTTGTATTAATTGAGTATTTTTTTTACAACATTTTGCGACTACTGCCTGATTACATGAATGACAACATGTACTGTACAGACTCATTATCTACTTAGTGAATAGCTACAATCCGTCCAAGCAAGTCCACGGCAGCGCGATCGATGAACCGTGCTTTTGATTCTTGGTTTCCCTGAATTTGAAGCATCTGCGTTAGAACTTAGAACACGAGTAGCCCAACTTTATTTCAGTTCAGCAAATGCTTCAGGATCATCAGCTAATCCAAGTAAGCCATCACATAAAAGTAAACCATATTTCATGATCCAAAAAACGAAACGGCGTTGTATTTTGATTTCGTAATACGTGGAATTTGGGTCTGCCTTCCGTTTGTTAAAAAATAAACAGAGGACTCGATCGATCGAAACTTATATGTAGTTGTTCTTATTTTTTTTTGACATAATCATGCTATTATAGGATAGTATTATATTGACATCTTCTAGTCTACAAGGAGCAAAGCAGAAGAGAGGTTGTAGGGATTCAAAGGAATGTTGTTTCTGCGGATTTAAGGGCGAATCCATCGAACATGTTTTCATCTTGTGTTGGTGGAGCAGAGCCTTTTGGGCGAAGATGGATATAGTCATATAGAAGATGCCCCTGCAGTAAGCCAGCAGGATATTGCCCAATGGATGACGATTCACGCGAATAGAGGAGGAACAGAATCACTGGAAAAATTAAGTGTAGGTCTTTGGGTAATATGGAAGAGTAGAAACGCAATGGTGCACCGGACTAGTAATGCGAGCATAGATGTGGCAGTTCTGATGGCAAAAGCTTATCTACACCAGTTCGGTAGCAGTAAAGTCTTGCAAATATCATCTTTTGATGATCCTGGCGTTATAAACAAAGAAAAATGGACAATCTTTATAGATGGGTCCTGGTGCAAGCTCACTTGCAGGGGGGCTTCGCTGCGGTAGCTATAAAAGGCGATTGCATAGCCATGTGCAAGGCGGGCTGGGTGGACGATTGCAGATCGCCTGCGGAAACTGAGATGAGAGGAGTCTTTGCGGGTGTTGAGATTGCCCAGAATCTGTGCGCCTTTGAAGCTGACTTTGTCGCTGATAGTTCTAGCGCTTGTCTGGTTTTTAAGAACTGGACTGGGAGCAGAGGGTCATCATGTTTCAGAGTGGAGCTCAGCATTCTAAGCCTTTTTTGATCATCCGGGTTGGAATTCTAGATATATCATCAGAGAGAATAATGCCCTTGCAGACGCACTGGCTAGGTTCGCTTTGACGCATTGTTGGAGCTGGGGCATTCCGGTTGCGATCCCATGGCAAGTTGTGCTCTTCAGGCGCCTAAATGTTTAGCGAGCAGCAGAGTCATGGCTTATGGCCGTTTTTGCGGTTTTTGACAGCTCTTGTATGTGTGTCCTGTTATGGCGCTTTCTTTCGTGTCATAATCACTGGCATCGAAAAAAAAACATTTTCTAGCAATACCTCCACTAAAAGTTTATGGCCAAGCGTCAGGACTTTTACTCCCACTGCATGAAAGTTTATGAGAAATGCAATATCCGAATCATCAACTGTTGATGAATCACTCCGTGCCAGCTACCGTGGTGCCAGTCCTGTTTCTTGTGCCCCAAAAGGTGGAAGGAGCATATCGAGGCTAGGAAACACAACATCGACATTGTCCAATTCACCGTCAGTTAGAGAGGGATCTGACCCACCTTGGCAGTAGTTTGTATATTTTCCATGTCTTCAAATCTTTGAAACCTTTGTACTATGTTGCTTTTGTTGTCAAGAAAACCTACTTTTTCCATTATTTTTTTAACATAATTCTAGTCGGTTGCAATTTGCATATTCCATTCCATATGTCAACGTTAGATGGATGACTCGAGCAAATATCCACTAGATTACGCGAAAGTGGTAACTTTCCAATCCAAACGTGTAGCATAAGTGCATAACACTGTAGATTATGTACAGAACAGGAATTGCGATACAACTTACGAAATAGGATTTATGACATCACTTCAAGAGTAACATTTGAATAAAAAACATCATTACCATAACAGACGTGCTATGAATCAACTTCAGCGCAGTTCGGTTTCAAATTGAACAAACTCGTCAATGGCAGTTGATGGTGGGATGGTCATCCGTTTAGAGAATAATAGAATTTGCTTCTACGTAATTTCCATCCAGCATCTTACGGGATTCCAGGATCCCTCTTGCAGCTTCTATCACCACTTGCCCATTAACATAATGCTGGCGGCAAACTGGCATATACACATCAGACCCAGCTACAAGTTCTGTCTGTGTCTCCTCAGTCTTCCTCAAGGTAAAGAAGGCACGCTTGCCACAAAGTTCACATCGCGCAGTCAACTTGGTTACAGTATCAGCCAGAGGTATAATATCAAGCACCGAGCCAAAACTTCGTCTGCAAATATTAATTGCCAAAGCAACAATTAGACAATCTCAAGATTAGGACAACCAACAAAATAGCAAATGCAAATACCTCAGGAAATCACCATCCAGGCCTGCAACAATCACAGTTTTTCCATCTTGGTCCGCAGCAGTGCAACAGAAATCATAGAGGTCCTCAAAAAACTGTGCCTCGTCGATACCAATTACATCCAACTACAAATACCAAAAATTCATTTTAGCAATTGCTCAATGGAATGTTAAAATGACCCCCACAAAAAAAAACATGCATCTTTTCTCGTAATAAAAAACTACAAAATTCCAATTTTAACTATCAACAGAACCTTCAATCGCAAAGATGTAAAAGTTCCTCTGGATCAACAAACACTCTTCAATGTTAGTAAAATCCAATCAAACTTTGTCTCTCAATACATCAATCATTTCAAAACTGAAACACCCCAAGCACAACTTCAACATCATTCATTATCACGTAATTACCTCATCGTATGCGTCAAGGCCAAATCTATCCTTAAAACTCATCAAATCCCGCAAAGCCCAGCAAGGAAACTTCACTCCATCATGTGTCACAACCGCATCCACTGCATATCTAGTATCCTTACTCGACTTAATCATTGCAACACTCCTTCACAACATCCAGATCATAAAAGTCAACTTCAGTCAACAAAACATCAAATCCTCGGAAACAAAACAAAAACAAAACATTCACAAAACTCTTCAACACTCTATCCTCATCAGTCAAATTTAGCATAATTGAAACTCATAATCATACCGCCCGTTAGCGTCCTCCAATTCAACCCGACGAAGTAAAGCAGTCGTCTTTCCAGCAAACATGGGTCCAACAATAACATGGACTTCACCAGATCGATCAGCAACGGAACCAGAAGCGATGGAAGATCTGAATGAGGCCATGGCGGAAAGGAATGATCTGGGTTTATGCAGAGATTCGATGTAAAATGAGAGCCTTGACGAATTGGATGGTTTAAATAGAGATGAAAGATGAGTACAGAGGAAGCTACACGACATGGGGGTTTTTGCGGAATTGGGTATTTGAATGCAGGCGAGTGGTGGGTTTGAATCGGTTGAATGAAAAATGGGATGAAATTTTTGGAGGGAAAGATTTGGGGTTTTCTAGGGTTTGGGGATTTTGGGGAAAATTGAAAAATGAGATTAAAATGCAGAGTGGATAATTGCAAAAATATTTTTGACTATTAAATTTTTATTTGTAATTACATGCGGTACTTTATTAGTACAGTCAGCCTCGTTATAACATCCTTCGATATAACAAATATTTCATTATAACAGTCTTTTGTATTTATACCGTTTCAAATTTTATCTTATAAAAGTTCTCGTTATAACAGCCTCTTTCTATTTTTATATAACATCCTACCCATTTTTTCTAAACATTTTGGGATGTTATAGAGAGGGCTGACTGTACTTAATTTAGTTTTATATAATTACAAAAGAAAGCATCCGTCGTTCTAACAACATGCGACAGAAACAAATATTTTTGACCCCTCAAACTTTATAACGTTCCGCATCTATTTTTAATTTTTAAAAAGGAAAAAATGGCAGTTTAGTTATTTATTGTAAATGGCATAGACAAAAAAACACTTATTTAATGCTCCAGTCATGCATCTTTATTTTATTATATAATAAACTAGAGGTGAGTCCACAACGACATGAACATACGATTTTATTTATATCTCCGTTCGATTTTCCATATTGTTTGATTTTAAGGTATTTTATTCTGATGTCTTCACTCGATTCCCCTCAAATTTCTCGATGTATTCCACACAATTTAAAAAATTTAATTTGTAAATGTGAATTTTTAAATTTTTAAATTTTAATTTTTTTGTTCTATTCTCTAACTATTTTAGCAATGAAATTAGAGTTTTTAGCGACGAAAATTTCCATCATTATTAGTGTATTGAGATGATATTCTATTATTATGATAGATATTAAAAAAATAATATTACTCCGTAAGTAAAAAGTGAATCGGCTAATCACCTCATTTGATGGTAAAAAGCGAGGGAATAAAGGGATAGTTTGCTACTTTTCAGGTAATTGATTGTCGGAATATAATTCATTTTATCATATAAGTCATATATTATTATTAAAAAATTAGCTGTGCTCCCGTCGTCCCAATGGAAATTTTTTCTGTATCTTCATTTAATTCACATAAAAACGCTAAATGTTTCCCGCTTAATTTTTAATTTTTTTAATATTTTCAGTTTTCAATTTTATTTAATTGGCCGGACAGGTTATCTTTAATTTTAATGACATATTTGTGATTAATGGTGAAGAGAGGGGTAATGGATAGTCTAGTCATTTTTTGTTTAATGAAGGGTAATTTCGTCATTTTCTGTTTGGTTTTCCATTATTTTCTTTATTCTTTTATTAGAATAGATGTGGTCGTTAATTAATTTGAAATTTTATATAAGTGGTCAAGTGAATTTTTCCTTTATAGTGATGATTTGTACAAAATGATATATTATACATGTGATTTTCTGAATTAGCTTACATTTTATTACAGGATTAAGACAAGTGTAGCGGAGGAGCAATAAGCAAAATAATAAATATGGTGTATTATTTATTGCTCTCCATGATAGCAATATCGGAAAAGGGTTTTGAAAATGAAAGAGAAATTCTTGAACATGACAAAGTAGTGGAAATTATGAAAAAGTTTATATATAAATAATATTTTTTTCTATTGCTTTTGTTCATTTCGACTCCACTCCCTTATAGTTTCTCATAAAAATAAAAATAAATTGTCTTTACCACCTCATTGGTTGAAGAGTCGGTCAAAAATATTTTTTAGGGTCAGGGGTTCGAAACGTGACTCTACCATATATTCTTATTAGAGCTTTTACTCTTTTTTAGAAGACTTTTCATTGGAATTTTTTTACTCTTCTGCTATGAAGCTTTTCATTACTATGTAGTTATTTAAATAGCATCTTATTTTTTATGGAGTTGTGGCAAAGACTTATATTTTAATTAATCATTAACAAGATATGTTAAATTATTCTTATACTTCAAAAAAAAAACATTTGCAACATATCCATAAATTAAATACGAAAAAGTCCAGACGTTCCCAACCAACTCCATATCCGCACTGATTGCGTCGTCCGTT
>JAWWMW010001199.1:9822-20313 GCA_035048345.1 Echeveria elegans
TACCTAGCGTCCACGTGGTCGCTAAATAATTCCTGAAAATAAATTACTAAACTTAGCGTCCATGTGGAAGCTAATGTTCACTCTATAAAAACCAGCCTTCGTTATGCATTTTTTTATAATTTTCTACTGAGAAAATCAAAGAGATGGTTAGAGAAGATCTTCCTGAGTTTTTCAAGGTGTATGTTACCAAACACAGTTCCGAGAAAATTGTAAGTTTATTTTATATATTTATAATAGGTATTGTGATTATATGAGATTTGACCGTTCAATTTCTTATTGTAGTCGATTCCACGCGAGTTTATACCTTTTCTGGGTACAAAAAAATCAATTTTGGTAAGTTTACCGGTCCAAGCAGAAAAACTTGGAGAGTTAGTTTGTTAGAGGAGTGTGAGGATATATATTTTATTTGTGGGTGGAAAGGGTTTATAAAGGACAGTATGGTGAAAGAATTTGTTTTTTTGTTTTTTTAAATATCATGATAATTTGATGTTTACTGTCACCATATATGATGACACTATGTGTGAGAAAGAAGTAAACCACGATGATCAATAAAATAATTTATAAAATTCATTTTGTGTCCACATGGTCGCAAAAATAATTTGATTTATGAAAAATAAATTTGAATTCTACAAAATAATTACTAAATTGATTAAATATTATATATTTCATAATATAAAATTTATTTTAAAAATAAAATAAATAGTAGCGATCAAGTGGACGCTAAAATTTATTTTAAAAATAAAATAAATACTAGCGACCAGGTGGACGCTAAAATTTATTTTATTTTATAATTTTATTTTAAAATAAATTTTCTTTTATAAAATATATAATATTTAATCCATTTAGTGACCATGTGGTCGTCAACTTGATTTTCGCAGCAAGAATAACGACCACATGGACGCTAATTTTTTTCGTCAAATTTTCCCACGCAAAATAACGTCCAGATGACCGTCTGCGTCCACGTGGTCGATGGAATTTGCGTCTATTCTTAAATAGCGTCAACGTGGTCGCTAATTAGCGTCCATTCTTAGTTGGGCGCTAAAATGTCAGATTGTTGTAGTGAGATGTCCTTTATTATGTTGCAGTCAAAGCTCCGCATTAAAGAGGAGAATTCAAAAGCTGATAAGAAGGTAAAAGTGATCACTCAGAGGGCCAACGTAGTTGAGCACGGTGAGATCTCTAAGAAGCATAAGTCTTCAAAGGAGTTGACCCCTAATGAGAATTCCCTCAAGAAGTAGCAACCCATATTTTAAGGGAAGTGCTTCAACTACGGAAAGGAAGGTCATGAATCTGATGAATTTCAATCAAAGAAAAAGAAAGTCAATCTAGCCGAGACTAAGGACGATGATGAATACTTCATGGTAGCTGTGTTTTCAGAGTTGAGTCTAGTTGACTCAATTGAGAGGACTTGGTGGCTAGACTCTAGGGCCACCTGTCACATTTGTAACACTAAGTGTACTTTCTCTAAGCTGGACAAAACCAAATCTGTAGATTAGATCTTCATGGGTAGCTTGTCGTCGTCTGAGGTGAAAGGCAAAGGCACAGTGATACTGAAGTTCACTATTGGCAAGCATCTGCAGCTTACTAATGTCCGACATGTGTTAAATATGAATAAAATTTTGATTTCAGGATCATACCTAAACAACCATGGGTTCAAGCAGACTTTCCAATCGAGAAGAGTCATCCTCACCAAAAATGATGTTTATGTTGGTAGGGCTTATGTTTGAAATGACATGAGGGCCATGAATGTTATGGATGTCAGGATAAATGTAACCTACAGAGAATGTTATGATTAATAATGATCCATCTGCTTATTTGATTGAGTCTTCTGCATTATGCATGAAATACTTGGACATGTGAATAATCAATCATTAAGAAAATTGATGGATTGAATTATACACACATGTTTCAGTATGACTCTAAAAATAAATGTGAAATATGTGTCGAAGGAAATTTAAAAAGGACATTCTTTCACAGTGTTGAAAGAGAAACAGAACCCCTTGAATTAATCCATAGTGATCTGTGTGATTTAAAATTCATGCCTACAAGAGGTGGTAATAAATATTTTGTAACATTCATTGATGCTAGTACTAAATACTACTACATACACTTTTTGAAAAGTAAAAATGACGTAGTTGAAAAATTTGTCATCTATAAATTAGAAGTTAAGAATCAACTTAATAAGAAAATCAAAAGAGTGAGAAGTGGCCGTGGTTGTGAATAAGTTGAACCATTTGGAGCATTATCTGCACAACATGGAATTATTCATGAAGTCACACCTCCTTACTCTCGTTAGTTTAACGGTGTCACCGAACGAAAGAATCATACACTAAAGTAAATGATGAATACAATATTGTTAATTTCGGAGCTATCCTAGCCAATGTGGGGGAAAGTCGTCTTATCAGCTAAGTATCTATTAAATAAGGTACCTCACAAGAAATAGACTAAGTCTCCGTATGAATTTTTTAGAAGAAGAAGACCCTCATTTACAACTTGCGAGTGTGGGGGGTGCCAGGATAAGGTTGTGGCACTGACCCGAAAAGAATGATAATAGGAACAAAAACAGTTGACTGTGTTTTTCATTGGCTATTCGCATAATAACAATGCTTATCAGTTCTTTGTGTATGAATCTAAGAATCTTGATATAATTGAATTTTCACAATGGAATCAAAGAATGCGTCTTTCTTCGAACAAATATTTTCGTACAAAGCGAGATTTTTCTGAACTAAAATCACCTCTTGAGTTCTCGGAAGTACCTCAAAATCAGGTTGAGGAACCTGATGATGAGTTTAAATCAGAAGAATTAAGACACAACAGACATATAGGAACAAGAAGTCTTTCGGTCCTGACTTCTTAACTTACACGCTTGAAGTTGAGCCTCAAACTTAAAAAAAGTTGTGAGATCAAAAGAAAGCCATATGTGGAAAGAGGTTATAGGTAGTGAATTAGACTCCATTATGACTAATCGTACAAAGAGTTAGTTGATCTACCTCCTGAAAATAAACATATTATTTCAAGATGGATATTTACCAGAAAGTTAAAAGTCGATGGCTATAAACAAGGACAAGGCTAGACTTGTAGTCAAAGGGTACAAAAAAAGAGGGTCTAGACTGTTTTGACACAAATTCTTCATTGACGAGAATCACATCTATCAAAAATGATAAATTCCGCGACTTTCTACAATTGGAAAATTCATCAAATGGATGTGAAAACGACATTTCTCAATGGATAGCTGGAACGAGAAATTAATATGGAATAACTTGAGGGTTGTATTATACCAGGCCAAGAGAAAATGCATGTATAAATATAGGGTTTATTAGCAAAAACCACCCGTAAAATACAGGTTTTTGTATTCGCCACCCGTAAAATATGATATTAGTCAAAACCACCCATAAAAATATTTTTTTAAAGTAAAAGTCACCCGTTTCACTTTAATTAACTTTAAAAAATCAAAAGAATTATCAAAAAAACCTTAAAAAATTTGAAACTTCATAAAACAAATATAAAAAAATCCAATCATTTTTTATGGGTGATTAGATGTGTTGCATGAAGATTGGTGTCTCTGAAAATACACGTTTCACGAGTAAGCGAAAAATAATACGTATCTTGCTGTTGTTGTGCAAATCACTTTGCTTAGTTTCGCCCTCCAATTGGCTCATCAGTGAAGCAGGCACAACTACCGACCAATAGGCACTAGAATGTCCAAAGGACACGAACACATATACCTTAAACGCTATCTTCTTCTCCTGATGCGAGAATGTTTGGACTAATGAATAGGCATTCTATCAGAGCAAGATCAACATCGAGTATTCTTAGGTTCGGGGTACGACATTTCCAAATCCTTTCTTGGCCCGTCAATATTATGTTCTCGTCCGTTGAAAATTGACTTTGCCCTCAAGATCACAGCTCGATCACAATCTTTACTCCTTGTCTTCGATACTAGGTAAATGATGTCTCATAACGCCACTCGTCAATTTCTTTTAGGATGGTCTTCATGTTAGAAACTCGATTTTATGCGTTATTGTGGAAGTGTTTTTCTGTAAATGTAAGGAGTATTATGCTGCTGAATATGTGGATAGTACACCAATTTAATTGCCGACTTTTGCGGCTTTCTCTTCTGTCGAAGATGTGGGCAAGACCCAATTCATTTGCCAATTTTGTCGCTATCTCCTCTGCCCAAGATGTGGGCAGGTCACCATTTCATTTACCGGACGTATGTGACTTTCCATTCGCCGTCTTTGCGGCTAGTACTTTCGTCGAATTCTTTTCGACATTTTTTCCATTTTAAACTTCTTCCGGTAAATTGATCCCATGATCGTTCGTGACCGCATTTGGGCCACATGCCCACGTCGGCTCAGATGCCACTTGATGAGTTTTCGACCGATTTTCTCGAATCCTTCCCTCAATATTGTTTTACTGGTTTTGCCCTCTCATGTGTTCATCATGGGAGCGGGCACAACTCCCGACCATTTGACTCTCGGATGTCCAAACGAACCGAGACGCGTATACCTTAAGTGTTATCTTCTCCCTGATTCGAGAATATTTATACTAACTAGTAGGCATTCTATTAGAGCAAGATCACCATCGAGTATTCTTAGATCTAGAAAAGCCATTTTCAAATGCTTTCTTGATCAGTCTATATCAGCACCCCACTGCAAAATAAGTAAGTAGCTAGCTGGAAGTTAATAAATCTGCGGGACGCATTTTGATGGCCTCCTTCACCCAACTCGTAGCGTATAGTTTAAGGCATTTGTTCCATTAAGTTCTTTTCTCAAGCTGCAATAATGACGCATGTTCGGTGACTGCTGGCGTTTGGTATGTTCTGTGTGATTATTTTGACTCTTCAGCATTGAATGTGAACTGCGACCATACACAATTTAATGCTCCTCTTTGCCTCTTGCTCTGCTGTTTCTTCTTTGGTAATTACTACTCCCCTCAACTCAAGCTGTCATTACTTCAAAGGTTGAAGGTTTGATCTTTCTTCAACTGCTAGTTAGGCCAAGCAGTAGCTATGTTTCGTCGCATAACCGGGTCTCATAGTGAGCCTATAGGTGATCCCAGCACCGGGCAGTCTGAACTGAAGGTACTTGCTTTATTTAGTTTCACTGACTTTATTAAATACTCGGGTTTTAGCTTTGTTTGTTTTTGGGAAATGTAGGTACAAGAGCTTAGAGATGCATTGGGTCCGTTATCTGGCCGCGATGCTCTTTTCTGCACTGATGCATGTCTTAAAAGGTATCTAGTAGCTAGAAACTGGAACTTACTGAAAGCAAAGAATATGCTGCAAGAAACTCTCAAATGGAGAGCCAGTTTCAAACCTGAAGATATTCACTGGGTAAGAATAACGCGCTAAGCTCTAACCGCTCGAGTGTGATATTAAAAACTCAGTTTTTTTTGTCAAGTCATGTTTCCACTTTTTTTTATCAGAATGAAGTGGCTAAAGAAGGCGAGAATGGAAAACTATTCAGAGCTAATTTTCACGACTTGCACGGAAGAACTGTCTTGATCATTAGGCCTGGAAAGGAGGTAGACAAAACCCCCAGATAATATTCATGCTTATGTATCTCTGTACGTACCTTGTGAAGCTGATGCTTTTGTTTTCGCAGTTTGGTATCATTCATTTAAAGCACTTGTGTTCTCTGATGCAGATACCGAAAAATATGCAAAACCAGGATAAGTTTGTGGTGTACAATTTGGAAAATGCCATCTTTAATCTCCAAGAGGGTCAAGAGCAAATGGTGTGGCTAATAGACTTCACTGGATTTTCAATGTATCGTGTTTCGGTTAAAACTACACGAGATTTCCTGCATATATTACAAAACCACTACCCAGAGAGACTTGATATGGGTTTTCTATACAACCCTCCACGATTGTTCGAGACATTTTTTAAGGTAAATAAGTCGTCACTTTTATAATTTACAATCTCTACTGAGTAAAAGCTGAGCTTAAATCATTACTGCATTTCTCTCCAGATGATTAAATATTTTATTGATCCCATAACCTTCCAAAAGATCAAGTTTGTGTACTCTAAAGATGAAGATAGTGCAGAAGTCATGAAGACTTACTTTGACGAGGAAAATCTACCAGTAGAATTCGGGGGAAAGGCTACTCTTAGCTTTGAATATGAAGAGTTCAAGCAGACAATGGCGCAAGATGATTTGAAGCGTGACTCTTATTGGAAAGTTGACACTGATTCAGGGAAAGGACCCTTCTCATGATGGAGCAGCAGCCCCATAGTGCATCATCAGAAGTTTGTACTAAGCTTTTGGTGCGCAGCTGCTGGAAGGTTTCATCCAAAGTGGTTACGTGAAGTTTCAAAAGTGATGCCTCAGGTACCAGTATTACGAAGTACTGGTTCCTTGGAATTTGTTTTCAGTTCCATTAATGTGACTTAATGTACTTTCAGAATTTTTAAGATAATAAACCCTATTTGGTCTTACACCACTAATTTCTGCAGCAGTTAGCCAGTTAGTGTTGACACTGATTCAGGGGTGGAGGCAGCCTGTTTTAGGCTGGGCTGTAGTCCAAATAACATTTTGAGAATTTTTTTTTTAATGAGGGAACTGAGATTCGAACCTAGGACCAATGTGAAATTACTAAAAGTCTTAGTCCTACCACTCCATCACCTGAAAATAGCCACAGTAAAAGATAATTCATGGTTCCGCCACTGCACTTGATTACCAATGGGATTGATCTTTTAGAAAATCACCAGTTGTAGATGAGGAGATTGTTCCTATAGCTTAAAATAACTAATCAGAAATTTTATCTGCAGGGAAAAAATCAGATGGCTAGAGAACAAGTAAAATAACACGCAGCAGCATCTCCCAATTTTCACGATGCAGACAACATCTGCAAACAAAATATGGTTGCAGACTACACTTATAATCCACACAGCTTGTGGAAACTTGGGTCAAATTATTGTAGAAGGTACAAATTTCAGACCCGAGCTAAACCTAAATAAATCGTCTTCTGAAGTTTCTGGTGCCTCGGACAAGTAGTCCCACGCCTATGCCTAATCCAAGACATACACCCATGCCAATTCCAACCCCAACTCTCACACCTGCATTAAACCATGATAGTTCACCATCTTCGGCTTCTAGAAATTCCGTTCTCTTCCAGTATTGGTCGTTATAGTCGTAATCATTACCAGTTTCCAGGGGATATTTTCTGAATTCCGATTCCTGGATAACAAAAAAGTTATCAAAATAGATACCATGACATGATGGATAAAACGTAACATTTTTACTGGGCAATCAATCTCCTAACCTGCAGGTTGAAAATATGAAGTTGAACACAATATAATTTATGGTGTTGCACATTAGACCAGTCAAGTCAGAACAAGGACCTAACTGAAATGTCAGGGGCTATTTATGGAGCGTTCTCAGACTGACAGTTATCTGATAAAACAAAACCACGAGACAATCTAGTGCAAGGAAAAGGGTCCAATTGCTGTCCCGACACTTTAAACTTTTGGGCTACCCATACTTCATGAAATATGATCAGGATAAGGTTATTCATCATCAGTCATACAGGTGATTCAGGACCCTCCAAACAAGCTCCTCTTAGAAACAAACATGTTCCCTATCAGGATGCAAACAGCAAACCAGATAGCCATCCACCCCATATGGATGGATCCACCACTCTATAATTTCTAGTTTCTTGCAAATGGCAAACTATCGTAACTTAACTTGCTACTGTAGTTCGAGCAGATATGCATCTGACTGACATATTATAAAGTGGATCGGATTTAGTTAATCTGAAGTTAATGACTTCGATAAGATGCATTACCTGATGAAACAATCTGGAAGCAGTATTCTTCTGTTCTTCAGTAGTCTCATTTTCTGGTATAGCATGCAACATGCCCTTTCGATCATGCTTCTTTTGGTGAGAAAGCTGCAAGGCCTTGGTTAAAACAATAGGTGTTCCCGAGAAGCAACCAGCTACGTAAACTTCAATGGTTGGTGAGACTAACTCATGACCCCCAACTAGTTTTCCTCTCAAGAACCCTTGACCAGCCATCATATGCGATTCACAGTTCATACTCCACCTTTTGTAAGAATTTTTTGAATCACCAACAAATCCCTCGGAGCTCGACATCTCTAATACCCCAGACAATGTCAGCATATCCCTGTGAAATACCTCAAATTTTACACTTCCGGTAATTCGTATAGTGTCCGTACCGACAAATGTTGCCTCTTCACATTTTTTGTCCATCCTATCTCTTCTTAAAATGGTAGTGACTCCATCTGAACAAAGGCCGCATCTCAGGCCATTGACTTCAAGCAGAGTGTCAGGGCTCAGTGGGATGTGGTTTATACTGAGAAATTCAGGCGTTGCATCATCAACCATCAAATTACTAACCCTAACATAAAACACTTTCAGATCGAACCAAGATAAGGAGAGCTTGTTCAAGGGGTTGTTGTACAATGGATGTCTAATGATTTTCCGCCCATTACTCATCGATTCAACCATGTTGCGAGTTTCAAATGAGCGATCCATAGATACAAAACCAACGCTTCCAAGAATACCTCTATATCAAACCCCTATAGATGAAAGCATCCATAAGATCCACAGAAGCCTGTTCAAAACGAAAATCTGAGTGTGTCATCATTGCATGGAAAATGCAGCACTCAATCACAGAAACATCAGTTTTTCCACAAGACATATGTAAGAAAATTTAAGCCAAGAGGAGAGACTATGCAAAGGTGGAAAGTCTGAAACTCTAAAATGGGATTTTCTTGTACGACCTACAACGAAACCTCTAAAATAAGGCAAAAGAAGTGTGATACATCCATAACACTATAATTAGCAGATACAGATTCATCTCCTGCTACTCTTACGAAAAACACCAAATATGGAAAAGAGGAACCCGGAAGTAGTGACAGAGATTGATAGAATTCAAACATCCAACTACACACTACAACTCAACAGCCAGCCTCTCATATCTCAACCAACTAAACTAACCATCCATTAAAACAAACTCCACCAAATCAAACAATTTTTACCTTCAAATTCAGTGACAACCCACCAGCCAAGTTGGGACCTTTATGCAAAAAAAATCAAGCTAATACGGACCCAGATCGGAAAGTAGGTCTCCAATTTACGACTGCAACCTCCAGAGAAGCAAATCAAAGTCAATTGGAGAAGCTGGGTTTGCTAATCTGGTGGGTGAGTTCGCGGGGGTGTGTGGATTAGGCTCTTATCTCGATGAGAAAGGAAATGTGATTGACAATCACGAGGCTGGAAGGTGATTGGCGTTAGTGGGGATCGGCCATGAAAGTGAAAGTCACGATGCTGGAAACAAATTGCATGCTCTTCTGTCGCCGGCGTGACCACATGAACAGAAGACGTTGATGGACATCGACCATTAGCCCTTCTTTATTGGGCTGCTCGGCCCGTCTGGAAGGAACGAAATACACAGCTGTGGATGGCTTTCTAGGTCTGCTTGCGCTGGCCCACTGGAGATCTTATCTGTTATACGTCATATTTCCTTTGTTCAATCAAACGTCATATTTCATTTTCCCTTGATTTTTCTTTATATTTTATTTATTTTTTCCACCAACCAAATAAGGATTAAGGTTCAATCGAAGAGGACGTGATCCAAATTTCATTAAGCATATGTTCTTTTGGCTTTAATTTAAAATTACTTCAGGTCAACTGATAAATATTTATTATTTTAAAAATTATTTTAAAAATATAATAAGAGCTGAAACTATAAATATAAATTTAAGACTCATTCATTATTATTAAAATTATTTTTTAAAATAAAAAATAATAATCAAATTTAATTTATTAATTATTTTTAAATTTTATATTCTATTCAATTTCAGTTCAGTTCAAAAGAACAGACCTAAATAAGAGTGAGATTGACATTGGGAGAACAAAGAAAACATGAAAATGTTTGTATATGAAAGAAAATCTAAATAGATATTGCTGTTAAAAAAACACTACTACTCTAATGTTCCATCGATTTTCGTAATTATCCCTTAAATGAATTCAGTTGATATGGTTTTTCTAAACTTTTTTATTGCAAAAAATAAGAGAAACCTGCACTTTATTACTCTTTTTCTTAACTGAACTTCCCACTTTATAAATAGGTTTTGAAGTTGGTTTTGAGTTTGGTTTTGAGTTCGGTTTTGAACTTATTTTTAATTAGTTTTGTGTTAAAAAAAATCTCAAACCCAAACTCAAATCTCAAACTTTCCTCAAAAGGTGGGTTTGAATTTTTTTTTTCAAAACCACACCAACACAAACAACATTCATTCTTCACCAAATCAACCACCACCTCCACCCACTACACCACCACCACCGCCACCACCACCACCACCACCACGTCCTCTACCCCACCACCACCACCTCCTCCACACCACCATCACACCACCTCCACGCCGCCACCACCACCACCACACCACACCACCACCACCTCCACCCACTACACCACCACCACACCACCACCATCTCCACCCACTACACCACCACCACCACCTCCTC
>JAWWMW010001199.1:20413-30645 GCA_035048345.1 Echeveria elegans
ATTTTAAAATTAATTAATTAATTACATTTGCATATTATTTTTAATTTTAAAAATAATTTTGACAATAGTGAATGCGTTTTAAGTTTGTCTCATAGTTTCAAGTCTTATTACATTTTTAAAATAATTTAAAAAATAGTGAATGTTTAGCTACTGAACTGAAATTAAATTAAATTAATATCAAAACAACAGAGCCTAGTTAACGTGAAACGCCCCAAAAATGAAACAAAACATGTACCGTATTTTAAAGAAACATTCCCATCTCGATCCACGACCGATTCGATTCAACCCACCAACCTCACGTCGACGACCACTTCCCAAAAATTTCATTCTCATCACCCCCCCTAATACCCTTGTGCGATGACCGGCAGACTAGGGTTTAGTTAGTACTTAACGAGCTGAATCGAAAACTTGTCCGAGAGAGAGGACCACTGGGTTGGTGGTGAGCGGTGATCATGGCTGGCCGTTCGAGCATGCGTAGCGGTGGCCAAATTTCAATCCGGTCAAGGGTTTTGGGTGCCATTACTGTTGGAATTCTTCTTGGGTGCTTGTTCGCTTGGCTCTATCCTCATGGATTGTTCAAGTCCCATCCCGATGTTGAGCCTCGTACCTTGCTCAAATCGGGCTTTCAGGTTTGATCATTTCTGGGTTTTTTTTTGAATTGGCTTGTCTATGCGTTACGGCTGTTTAGGCTTAATTTGGGTATGAGCTTCTTTATGATTGCGGCTGTTTATTTGGGTTAGGGCTTTGATGCGTTGACTGAATTAAAATCTGATGCCTCAAAGTCAACCTACAATTATACTGTAGCTTACTTGAAATCCATTATTCATTTTCTTAAGATCTTGCCGCTGGACTGGGATTCAGATGCATGTATTATGTGAGCAAGTTTCAGATTCGTCAAATTCTATTATTACTTGATGGTTTGTTGATCTTGTTGATTTATGGGTTGTCCTTTTGTCGGCATACTTTTGTATTATGGGAATTTTGCGGTTGAAACTCAGAGTTGTGTTTTGCTGAGTGGATCAGACAATTTGGACCGTGTAGCTTGTACCCAATGCTACTAGAAACATATTCCACGTAGTCCTTTTTTTTTTCTTTTGCGCAAAAATTCTTAGGTTGAAGCCGAATTATAAGCTTGAGAGGGCTGGAGCTCAAGTGGATTGAGGTTAAATGGAGGTTTGATTGTGTACTTTACTCTCGTCAGGCTGGTTCTTCTGAATGTGAATCATCAGAGCGGGTGAAGATGCTCAAGGCAGACGTTGTGGCATTATCGGAGAAGAATTCTGAGCTAAAGAAGCAGATCAGGGAGCTAACTGAAAGGTTGAGATTCACGGAGAAAGTTAAGGATGATGGGCAGATACAACATGCAGGCATGGGTGAACAAAAAAAGGCTGGGCCCTTTGGCACAGTAAAGAGTTTACGAACCAACCCGGCTGTGTTACCTGATGAGTCTGTGAATCCTCGATTGGCCAAGCTGCTAGCTTCGATTGCTCTTAGAAAAGAGATCATTGTAGCTCTCGCAAACTCAAATGTCAAGCAGATGCTGGAGGTGTGGTTCACGAATATTAAGCGCGTTGGGATACCAAACTACCTGGTTGTGGCACTCGATGATGAGATTGAAACTTTTTGCAAGTCGAATGATGTGCCGGTTTACAAACGAGACCCAGATGAAAATATAGATTCAGTAGCGAAAACAGGAGGTAACCATGCCGTCTCTGGACTTAAGTTTCGGATTTTGAGGGAGTTTCTGCAATTGGGTTACAGTGTCCTGCTTTCCGATGTCGACATAGTGTACTTGCAGAATCCCTTTCAGCATCTTTACAGGGATTCGGACGTGGAATCCATGTCCGACGGACACAATAACATGACAGCGTATGGATTCAATGATGTATTTGACGAACCCGCCATGGGTTGGGCCAGGTACGCACACACAATGAGAATATGGGTGTATAACTCTGGCTTCTTCTACATTCGTCCCACCATTCCTTCCATAGAGCTTCTAGACCGCGTTGCGGACAGGCTTGCACATGAAGACGCATGGGACCAAGCAGTTTTCAATGAGGAGCTGTTCTACCCATCACATCCAGGGTACACAGGACTCCACGCTTCAAAACGAACTATGGACATTTACATGTTCATGAACAGTAAAGTCCTATTCAAAACGGTCAGAAAAGATGCCAAGCTGAAGAAGCTGAAACCAGTCATTGTCCATGTAAACTACCACCCGGATAAACTTCCCAGGATGCTTGCAGTAGTTGAGTTCTACGTCAACGGGAAACAAGACGCTCTGAATTCATTCCCCGATGGCTCTGAATGATAATGGTTTTACATGTTCCCTCCCTTAGTCTGATACAGCACACTCTTTTCACTTGACCATGCTGGTTTATTCTTCATGGGAATTATCATAGGCAACTAAAAGCGACCTGTATTTTACATATGTTGATTTATTGACTCATGCTCGAGCAACATTTTGTATTTCAAGCTGAATGCTGCTAGCTTATGTCTTACGAGCTACCAAAGCTTACCAGGCGTGAGCATGTTTTTCGATTTTGAAATATTCTAAACATACCAATTGCTTTATGTTTATTACTCTTATGTACTGCTCCTATAATCTCATTTCATTTTTCACCCGCTTGGTTTACGAGAAGATTGATAGGAAAGAGAAAAAAATAGAAAATGATGGAGAAA
This sequence comes from Echeveria elegans, assembly GCA_035048345.1. NCBI lineage: Eukaryota > Viridiplantae > Streptophyta > Magnoliopsida > Saxifragales > Crassulaceae > Echeveria > Echeveria elegans. The sequence goes on from JAWWMW010001199.1 coordinate 23,099, forward strand.
TTATATTTTCATGAAAAGTTGTTGGCAAATTTGCTGAAATATAATAATGAAATCAAACAACTTACTCCTGGGATATTTTCCCTATTACTTAAAAACTCGATTTCTCGATTCCATTTTAAACACTAAAACACAACTTATCTTTTTCTCATATGCTCTGAATGGTTGTCGAGAACTTTATCTCATTTGATGACATCCAATTAGTTAACAGGAATATGTGTTTGTAGAGGTGCTCCAGCTATATCACATTTATTTTTTGCTGATGATAGTATTTTGTTTCTAAAGGCTAATTTTCAGGATATATTGACTTTACAAAGTACCCTTGAAGTATATCAATACATCTCAGGTCAGAAAATCAATTTTCAGAAGTCCGAAGTTGTTTTTAGTAATAATGTACCAGATAGACTGAAGAATTTTGTGGTGCAAAGTATGGGAATTAAACAGGTAATCTCTCACTCAAAATATTTAGGATTACCTGTGACTGTGGGAAACAGCAAAACTGAAATCTTTAAGTATTTAGTAGAGAGGACATGGAAGACGGTTGTGGGATGGAACAATAAATGTATATCTGCTGCTGGAAGAGAAATCATGATTAAATCAGTTCTTCAGGCCTTACCTCAGTATGTGATGCAATGTTGGAAATTACCAATTTCGTTGTGTAAACGACTTTCTGGGATTATCTTAAGATATTGGTGGTCAGTTAATGAGAAGAAATCAATCCACTGGGCTGATAAACAATTACTTACTAGAACCAAAGAGGATGGAGGAATGAACTTTAAAGATTTGGCTTTAATGAACGATGCTTTTCTTGCAAAGCAGTTTTGGAGGGTTCTGCAAAATCCTTCAGCCCTGATAAGCAGATTTTTTAAAGCTAAGTATTTTAGAAATACTTCTTTATTATCATCTACTTTGATATCTGATGCTTCTGGTGTTTGGAAATGTATATGGAAAGCTGGGATGCATTTTAGAGAACTGTTTGATGATACTGAAGTTATTAATCCTAAATGGTTGGGTGATTCCACTGGTCTGTATTCAGTAAAGTCGGCATATTTGGTTCTCAAGCAACAATCTGAGTTAGATTGTCTAATCAAATTGGAGAAACTTCTGATAAATCTAAGGTTACAACTTTTTGGAGGAAAATATTGCGTCTGAAAATTCAATAGAAGGTAAAGATTTTCCTTTGGAGATTGTTTCATAATGTGTTGCCAGTGGGAGGTAATTTGGGTAAGCGCGGCTGTCCTTCAAATCTCCAATGTAGTCTTTGCAAGTATTCTATTGAAACAGCAGTTCATACCTTTTTGGAATGTTGGTGGGTGAAAGCATTCTGGCATTTTCTGAAAGTAGATCAGTTGGTGTTCCAGTGGAAGTGTGAGAATATGGCTGAATGGATTTGGCAGTGTGTATCATCTATTCCTGTACAGAAATTGTGTTTAATAATTTATGGGTTATACATGGTCTGGTATAACAGAAATACTATAACTCATTGAGGTAATTGTTCTCGGGTGGATCTAATGGCTCTTCGGACTCAAGCTAAAGTTTCATCTTTTTTAACCTCTAGTTTTAAATTTTTGGTTATAAGTGATGAATTTGATTTTAGTTGGACTGCTCAATCAGATCATGATGTTATGATTTACTGTGACGCTTCGTTTTATCCAGAGACAAAAAATCAGGTTATGGTTATTTTGCTTCATGTTGTAATGGTGATACTGTTGGAGTTCGTGCTGGTACCTTGCCAAATGCTATGTCAGTTTTTAGTGTGGAGGCTGCTGCTCTGTTGAAGGCTCTGAAATGGGCAGAAGAAAAGAAGTGGGAGAAGTGTTTGTTTCTGATAGATTCTTGTGCTGTTTTAAAGAGACTAAAGTGTTGCAGCTATCTCCCAAATATGGATTCGTGTCCTATAAATCTTTGCTCTACATTGCTGACGCGTAACTTCTATTGGAAAGTGGCTTCGGTGAGGCGTGAAGAAAATATGGTGGCTGATAAATTAGCAAAGAAAGCTTTAACGGAGGAGATCATTATGACCAATCACAATTGTTCCTTGCTCACCCGGCCACACAGTTGGTTCCAGTCCAGTTTACAAACACAAAGATAAGATACCCTTTTTTGTCAAGAAAGCATACATACACAAAATTCCACAGATGACACATATCCGTCTACACGCATACTTGTAAATGTACATATCATTCCCCGCATTGTATCATAAGCGAGCATCAAATTATTGTGTGCCAAACAACAGGATTTGATTTCCGGAGGGTTGCATCCACCTCTACATGTGCTCCTGTATAGTGTTTTTTTCTAGTTTAAGGACACCAGCATAACCTAGGTTATACGGTAGGAAAAATTCGCCATTATTATTTACCATTGTTTTGAATATGAAAAAAGAAGAAGAGTGAAACGAAAATAAGATGCGAATTCTGTTGAAAAATAACTTCCCAGGGAAAGTCGGGTGGAAAACTGTATACTATTAATTTCTTTATTACTCTCTCCGTTTCATATTGTAAGTCCATATTCCTTTTTCACGCTTGTTAAGAAATTATTAAATACATTAAAGCTCCGTTTGTGCAGAGAAAAATGAGAGGTAAGAAAAAAATTTGAGTGAAAGTGAAATTTGTGTTTGGTTGTAAGGAAAAAATTGAAAAAAAATATACAAAATGAGATCAAATTTTTCTTATAAATTTTTCATGGAAAAACATTTTTCTTTAATTTTTTTTCTCAATTTTTTCCCACAACCAAACAGAACCTAAGAAAATCACAATTTTACCATTCAACTTATAAAAATATTTAAATGACAATCATTAAACTTTTTTCAAAAATCTTTCCTTAATTAGTAAGTGGACATGTATTTTGAAACATCCCAAAATGGAATATAAAAACTATATTATGGAACATGTACTGTTTTCCTTCATGAGCTAATAGCATTACTTCTTCCATTCCAATAGTTTGTTCATGGACAGAACAGAGCCTTACAAGAGTGTTCCAAAATTCAAAATGAGATGTAGAACATGAAATGTAATTTATAGCTGGGTTGAATGCCTCATCGTCTTGATTGTTTTTGCAGCATGACATCGTTTTGCGACGAAGTCATTCAATGCAAACAGTGTTTTAGATAAATCATTGATGGTTGTTTCAAATGTGAATCCAATTTAAACAACTTCCATTGAAAAGTTAATATTGCAGTCGAAAAAAAAATATTAAAATCAGTTTTTTTAGCAAATACATAAACAAATGCAGATATTGAGTGGAATTAATTTAAAGGAAATTGTAATGAGTGTTAACAGTAGTTGAAATGAAGAGTCCCCAGAATGTTTGATGGTAATAAAAGCTTGTGTTGTATGAGTGTCATCAGAAAACCATTTTAAAAGTTAAAATGAGTTGTTGTTAGTTGTTACGTTGGAAATGAAGAAAACAGTGAAAAGATGATACGAGACATACTTGAAGGATCAAATTGCAAATAACAAATAATGGAACTCAACTTTAAAACTCGCCTGCGCGCGAACTAAAATTCTCAATTTTTCTGAAACCCTAAATACTATTCTCGAACGTTTCCCTATAAATTTCATCCGATCTTCGATCGGTCACACAATTGTTACTGCTGTTACTAGCGAACACCAGTATCCACCCTATCAATTGGTATCAGATTCATCGATCCTTGGAATTATGTTGAAACCGCGATCGCAAGTAGCACCGAAAATCTGTGAGGAAGCAGAGATGACAATCCGTGATTTCGGAAAGGAGATCGACGCTCTGCGATCTGAGAATGACGACATCAAGCACCAGCTCGAATTAATGATGCAAATGATGAAAACATTGACTTACCAGAAGGCTCCTGAGGATCGTTGTGAGGAAGGCGATTCATTGGTGCTAAAATCAGGTATATCTCAACCTATTCCTCCAGTAGTTGATGTTGATTTGCAATCTGTTCCACTTGTATCACGATCGACACCAGCTCTTGGTATGCGGTTAACGCGTCTGGAATTTCTGCATTTTTCTGGTATAAGTGAAAACATGGATTTACAAATGCGATCAGATTTTTTCTTTGGAAAATACACTGGACGACAGAAAAGTGCAGTTAGCATCAATTCACCTGGATGATCAGGCGGCTTACTGGCACGAAGCTCTGCAATACACTGCTGGCGGTGGTGCTATTTTGTCCAATTGGTCCTGCTATAAACAGGAGTTGCTGAAACGCTTCGGGGAGGTGTTGGACGACCCTATGTCAGAATTGGCAACATTAAAGGAAACTGATGGAATTATTTCGTACACTAACAAGTTTGATTACCTGCGCACCAAGGTCAGACTCCCTGAGTATTACCTTATCAGTTTGTACTTGACTGGCTTGCGATGGAACACACAAATGCATGTGCGAATGTTCGAACCACAAACTGTGCGTCAATGTTTTTCTCTGGGAAGGTTATATGAATCTGCACATCCTAAACCAGTCTATCCTAGCAATACAAACAAGACCAAACACACAGTATTCCAGAACTATGCTTCTCCAAAAGAGACAACAGCCTCACAACCTAAACCGACCCCAACATTACCAAACATTCATAAAAGACAGTTAAGTCCTGATGAAATAGCAGAACACAGAGCTAAGGGACTTTGCTTTCTCTGTGATGAACAATATACACCAATACATTACAGGACAGTTCATAAGGGGGGACAACTGTTTTGGATTGAAGGGATAGAGAATGGAGACGAAATAGATTTACCTCAAGTTGAATACCCTGATGAAGAATGTAAAGTCCCAGTTCATATTTCGTTGAATGCAGTAACCGGCACAGACGATTGTTATACCTTGCGTGTCAAAGGCTTCTGTGGGAAAACACCAATATATGTGCTCCTTGATACAGGAAGTACACATAATTTCCTGGATGAGAAAATAGCAGTTAAGCTAGGTTGTCCAATTGAGCAGACTAATATTAAAAGTGTCACAGTAGCTGATGGTTCGAGATTACCGATCAAGGGCTTCATTCGCAATTTTTACTTGTCATTTCAGGGTTTCCCATTCACATCTGATATGATGGTTATCTTTTTTGATGGCTGCGACATGGTCCTAGGAGTACAATGGTTTAGAAACTTTGAAGATATGACTTCGAACTTCAACAAATATACAATCACAGTTTTTGTGAATAACAAGAAACTGGTTCTTCGGGGCATTCAACCAGGATCCATTAAAGAAAGAAAAGCAAAGAAACTGAACAAGTTACTTTGTGCAGCTGTGTCTATTTCTCTTTTATCCGCTGTGACCAGTGAGGAGGGTGATGAATGTTCTCTGTTGATGGGTCATAATTCTTCACAAGTGCCACCTGAAATTCAGAATATTTTAAATAAGTTCAGCAAAGTTTTTGAAGCAAGAACTGGATTACCTCCTAAAAGAAACCTTTATGATCATCAGATTCCCCTGCTGGAAGGAACAAAACCTGTAAATCAAAGACCATACAGATATTCAGTTCAACAGAAAAATGAAATCGACAAGATTGTTAAAAATAAGTGAACTAGTGGCACTATACAGGACAACAGAAGTGCTTATGATTCTCCTGTGGTTCTTGTTAAGAAAAAGGATGGTACCTGGCGCCTTTGTGTTGATTACAGAGCCTTGAACTCAGCCACTGTCAAAGACAGATTTCTCATTCCATTGATTGAGGATTTAATGGATGAACTGGGTGGCTCCACTGTTTTCACAAAAATAGATTTGAGATCAGGATATCATCAGGTTCGAATGCATGACAATGATATACACAAGACAACATTTAAGACTCACTCCGGTCATTTTGAATATTTGGTAATGCCCTTTGGTCTCACTAATGCCCCTGCCACATTCCAGAGCTTAATGAATTCAATCTTCAAGAGTTATCTACGAAAATTTGTGCTAGTTTTTTTTGATGACATTCTCATTTACAGTCCTACCTTGAATGATCATTTGACACACTTGGAAGCAGTCCTTACAGAAATGGAAAACAACTCGCTGCCAGCAAAACGAAGTAAATGTGATTTTGCTTGTGAAAGGATTGAGTATCTGGGTCACTTTATTTCAGGGAATGACATCACAACAGACCCAAGAAAGATTGACGCTGTGACTAATTGGCCTAGGCCTAAATCTGCAAAAGAATTGAGGGGGTTCTTAGGTCTCTCGGGTTACTATAGACGGTTTGTTAAAGGGTATGACACCATCGCTAGACCTTTGACAACACTTTTAAAGAAAGATAACTTTGCTTGGCATAATGAGGCCGAAAAGGCTTTCACTGACCTTAAAAGATGCTTTATGTTCTTCTCCAGTATTGGCACTGCCTGATTTTTCCAAACAATTCATAGTGGAAACTGATGCTTGTGCTTATGGCATTGGAGCAGTTTTGATGCAAGATAGTCATCCCTTAGCCTACATAAGCAAGCATCTGAAAGGTAAACACCTTGCTTTATCAATCTATGAAAAGGAATTGTTGGCTATGATCTTCACTCTACAGAAATGGAGACATTATTTGCTTGGTTCACAGTTTATTATACGGACTGATCAGAAGAGTTTGAAATACTTACTCGATCAAAGGCTAAATACCTCTATCCAGCAACAGTTTCTTCCAAAATTACTTGAATTTAATTATGAAATTCAACATAAAGAAGGCAAGGAAAATAAAGCAGCAGATGCACTGTCAAGGTAACCAGCAGTGAGTTATTGTTCATTCATCTATCCACTATTGACTCTGATCTTCTACAAAGGATACAAAAATTGTATGCTAATGACAACAATTTAACGAAAATTATTACCTCTCTAGAAGCTGATTCCACATCCCAACGTCATTTTGTATGGCAGAACTCCTTGTTGCGACGAAAAGGAAAGATGGTTGTAGGTGCTGACTCAAACATCAGAACTGACATTTTATCTTGGCTACACTCCTCTGGTACTGCAGGGCATTCAGGTAGACATAAAACATTAAAAAGATTGCAGGCACTCTTCTATTGGAAAGGAATGACAAAGGATGTCACTCATTTTATTCGAAATTGTCAAGTTTGCCAGGTTTCTAAATACGACACTATGGCCTCACGTGGATTAATTCAGCCTCTACCAATTCCTAACACGATATGGGAGGATATTTCAATGGATTTTATTACAGGGTTACCTGTTTCCTTCAGCAAGACAGTTATATTTGTGGTGGTAGATCGGCTGACTAAGGCTGCTCATTTTATGGGAATGAGGCACCCATTTACTGCTTTTATGGTCGCTCAAACATTCATGGATAATGTCTTCAAGCTCCATGGCTGCCCTAAATCCGTTATTTCTGACCGAGACCCCATCTTCATTAGTGACTTCTGGAGGGAATTATGGAAGCTTCAGGGTACTCAGCTCAAGTTATCTTCGACATACCACCCCCAAACGGACGGCCAAACAGAAGTTGTCAATAGATGTTTAAAAGGTTATTTGAGATGTATGTGTGCTGACAAACCTCAACTTTGGAGTAAATGGCTGGCATTGCGAAATGGTGGTACAATACCACTTTTCATACTTCAGCACAGGTGACTCCTTTTGAGGCAATGTATGGAATGCCATCCCCACT
>JAWWMW010001199.1:30745-41258 GCA_035048345.1 Echeveria elegans
TAAAAGTTTGTACTAAATTTTGGTAAATATTTAAAATATCAAATTAAATTTATACAAAAATATTCTTAATGCATAATATTTTTATTAAAAGTGTTATTGAAGGGTTAAATTTCGCTTATCAGTTTTAAGAAGTTTTGAATTTTTTTAAGTTTTTTTTGATATTTTTTAAGATTTTTTTAAAGTTGACATTTGGTTGGAGGTGACGACTTCAAAAAAAGTGGCGAATAAGAGGTGTTTTAATCCAAATGTTTAAATTAGGGGTGTTAAAGTCTAAATTTCGTGAATAAAGGATGTTAAAAACTAATTTACTCTTTAGAATTTTAGATAAGTTGATGACATCTCATGATGACTTCGGTCACATAAGTTCTACTTTGGAACTCCATGTTGATGCAGTTGTTCTCTTTTTTAATTTAGAATCATTTCGAATACATTTATTTTTATGGCTACTGCCATGGTGAGAAAGCTGTAGTAGTGAAAGCATGCCCCTCTTAGTGCTTTGATACTAGTAGAACTCGCAATGTGCCTGTGTATTTTAACTGAGCACACATCTGTGTAATTAAATCATTACATGACGCTTTTGGAGCTTCTCTTGGCATGCAGGAATTTTGCCTTGTACGATACTAATTCCTGGACTGTTTTTCATTCCTGAATCTCCACGCTGGCTGGTAAAAGAATCCTTCTGTGCCTTTCGTTTTTGTAAATTTTACCTTTCCTTTTGTTGACAAATTACACCCAACACAGGCTAAAATGGGCATGACTGAAGAGTTTGAATCGTCCCTGCAAGTTCTTAGAGGATTTGACACTGACATATCTATTGAAGTGAACGAGATTAAGGTACGCCCACTATGTTGATTGCAAGTCAGCTACTGACGGTACAAAATGTTTCACCTCATTTATAATATAAGTTATAACATAACTTGGTATGACAAAATTTTCTCCTCAGAGATCCGTAGCCTCGTCAACAAAAAGAACAACTGTCCGCATTGCAGACCTTAAAAGAAGAAGATATTGGTTTCCTCTTATGGTATTTACCCATATGGTTCTTTTTTGATCTACTTAAATTTGTACAACTGACCACAAGTTGATATGGATCTCATTTGGTGCAATGTTTAAGGTTGGAATCGGATTGCTAATATTGCAACAACTGACTGGAATCAATGGTGTTTTATTTTACTCCAGTAATATTTTCGCAGCTGCTGGTAAGCGTACAACGACATTCCTTTGCACACGTCCTGGATATTGCTATTAACCTGCTGTACTTGATACTAATCATGTCCTTCCACTGTTGCTGACATGGTCCTTAACATTCAAACAGGAATTACGTCAAGCAATGCAGCTACTTTTGGCCTAGGAGCTATACAGGTGAGATGGTTTGCTATGTGATTTATGCCAATGCTTTGGCTTATCAAATATGAAGCACAGAGTAACCTTTACTTTTCTCACATAGACCTGCTTCATATGCCGATCAGGTTGTTGCAACTGGAGTTACTACATGGCTTGTGGATAGAGCTGGTAGACGTCTTCTACTTATTGTAAGTTCTGAAACTTCCCAAAAGAAGCAAAGGATCTCAAGGTACCTTTTGTCTTGTATTATATGTCCTGAATTAAATGTTACTCGTAGATATCCTCTGTTGGGATGACAGTCAGTTTGGCAGTTGTTGCAGTTGCCTTCTTCGTAAAGGTAAAATGGATTGCAATAATGAAGCTGAGTAGGCCAATTCATCAATTCGTGAAACTTTTCCTCGAACTTACCTTATTTGTTAATGAATTAAGGATTACATATCAGATGAATCCAGTCTTTACAGTATCTTGGGCTACGTGTCCGTGGCTGGAGTTGTGGTACGACACAGTTATATATATATATTTCAATTGATGATACATCACATTATTTTTTTCCATTGCAATTCAGTACTGTTATTTGCACCTTCACGTAGCTCCTTTTCTTTCAGGCTATGGTAGTTGCTTTCTCATTGGGAATAGGAGCCATTCCTTGGGTCATAATGTCTGAGGTAGGGTCATAACATCATGACGTTTCCTTCGGTAGTGGTAATGGGTTACTGTTCTACCTGATAAATCGACTGCGAGTATTGCGATTGAAGTGCTCCTGCAACTTGCTAACCTGACACTAACCTTGGTGTTGCAAAAAGTAGCCTATAACTCACTCCCATCCTGTTCCTTGAATAATCAGCATCCACACATTATCTTTTCATTACCATCCTAAAAGAAGAAGTTTCTTATTGCATTGTAACAGTGTCAGTTAAAACTTTTATCCATTTTTTGCAGATCTTACCAGTCAGCATCAAAGGCCTTGCTGGAAGTGTTGCTACACTGTCCAATTGGTTATTCGCTTTTGTAGTCACAATGACTGCTAATTTGCTGTTGAGCTGGAGCAAAGGAGGTTTGTTATTCTTAGTCTTTCCTTGTACTTTTTTTAAAAAGAGGCTACACCCATTTATGTTAACAAATATGTTATTTGCGTGCTATTTACGAAATATATATACTTGAATACAGTGTTGCTAAATGCTAATTACCCATTTTTATAGGAACGTTCACGATATACATGGTGATTAGCGCATTCACTGTGGTGTTCGTAAGCTTGTGGGTACCCGAGACAAAAGGTAGAACTCTAGAAGAAATCCAGTCATCCTTCTGATGAACAGCCTTATCAAGCCATCCATGTACGCATTTCCCCTAATTTTTCCCCTTCTTGTTGGGCCTCGAAGGCATATGAGTGTTGTTGTATCTTCATCGTCAACATATTTTTGTTGTATAAATAGATTCGGATTCATTCAGACTGAATCGATGAACTGGGTTATCAGTGTCAGCTTGATGTTAGTAAGCACCTAATTCACGCAAGTGCTGAGGTATGAAAGTTTTATCCTGTATGGAGGTTGGAACATGTCCATCGGTGCAAGACATTTATTGGAACATGTGAGTTAAACTGTCACAATCACAATTGAATTGTATAGGATCTTGAGAACATCATTATTAGTACGTCGTGAAATACTACTATTGTTTTTATCAGCGGGGTCTAGGGCGGAGACTTAAACTTGCTTCAATCTAAATCTCATTTCCCTTTACCATATTAGTTTTTTTTTTCCCGATTAAGGGGTTACACAGGTACAATGAATCGTACAACACATTATATCAAGTACATATAATCCCACTATCGCACAAGTCTCACTCGACACCAATACCCACTAAATCAACAGCAATTACATGCATGTCAAAAATAAACATATCAACTCCCAACATCCCATTAATGGAATTTGCTGAGAATGGCAAAGGCCACCATAAGAAACAACGCCCGACCCTTGGGTGACTAAAGCAAAAGCACTGAGAAACTTAAAACCAAGAAGTCCAACAGCCGCTACTATCGACCGCTCGGCAGCACCAACCAGTTCGACCGGAATTCCAGAACGTCCTCGTCGGCAAAGGCGCAGCCACCCACATCCTCATGGCGCAGAACATTGTCGCCGGATCTCACTCGCACAGAAAACATCCTCCTTCAGAATGCCTAACTGCACGCTCTCCATCAGCAAGACCTGATGTTTGCTTTCCTTCCCACTGAATTGCCCGAATTGGATCCGAACGTCCTCTATATCCTGCCGACTGACAGCCACCATAGAAGAAAAAGTGTTGGAAACTCCTGCCACTTGTACTAGAAAATAGAGAAGTTTGGTTGGTAGGGTTGCCAACATCGGTAATCCGACACCTCCAAAACAACAACCGGACAGCTCCGTTGAGGATATGGATGACAACCGGACGACAACACAAGACTAAACCCAATCCAAAACAAACAAAAAGGACAAACTCTCATAGGGATGAATCCCTAGAGAAAAGACACAACTCCCATAGGGAAATCCCTAGAGAAAATACATAACTCTCATAGAGATGAATCCCTTGAGAAAAGACACAACTCTCATAGGAAATCCCTAGAGAAAATACATGTGAAAAAATTATAGAGGAAACTATAGAGAACCCTGGGGTAGAGGGAGGAGAATACTCTCCTCTACCCCAAGGCTGAAATCGGATGTGTGTTTGTGTGCTCTGCCGGTTGAGAGAAAAGAAATCTATAGCTTGGCGGGTGGAGTGGTTGAAAAAGCATGGAGTATTGAGAAACTCAGTTTGTTGATTATTTGCTTTCTTAAATTATTAAACAGGGAAGAGTAGTAGTAGTATATCATTATGATGTCTGTTTACTAGGAATATGTTTCGTCTCCTATGGAACGCAGCATTTTTTGAGAGTTTGACTGAGCAACTGTTATCACATTACTTATAACTCTACACCTGTTCTATCATCTGTAACTCATCTCTCCCGACTCTCATCCTTGTCCTAGGAAAAAAAACAACAGCTGCGAGTTAATAAATTGGTAATGGTGATGGACGCATTTTAAAAGTTAAAATATGGAGGAGAATGACCTAGTCGGCCTCTGTTACTATAGAAGTTGACGATGGATATGTCAGGGTGCATATGAGGTAGAAAGTCAGCTGCACTCCCCTCCCCTCTCCTCTGAGGTCTGAATTTATAAGATCATGCGATGCAAATGAATTGCACATCAGATGCTAGTCTAGTAGGTGTGGAGGTTCGAATGAATTTTTAAGAAAAATAAAGAAATATGATAAAAAAAAAGTTAATGAAATGAAAACTGTTAGGAATAGGAAATTCTCCATATTTCTTCGTTTGAGGATCCCAAATCAAGCCCAAGGCACATCACTCGCAGGCAAAGCTTGGCACCACCTTCAAATCCACGCTGATAGAAGCGACCTTCGCTGAGGCCATTGACCACTCCCCAAGGCTAAATAAGATACTTATCGTACATGACGTTAATTTATTTCTATTTTCAAGTCCTTAATTTTTATTCGTACGTTTTATAATATGGTTTATTACCGGAAACTACCCGTAAAATACGGATTTTTTCAATAGTCATCCGTAAAATGGGATATTACCAATAACTATTTTTATTGAAACAATTATTGATGGGTGAGTGTTTATTGAAGTGATTATTTTTATATGGGTGGCTATTGGTAATATTATAATTTACGGGTGACTATTGGAAAAACCCGTATTTTACGGATGGTTTCCGGTAATTAATCATTTATAATAATAATAATAATTATTATACGAAAAAAAAAAAAGAATCGAAATATGTTTTTTTTTATTAGAATGTTATGTAACCATCAATTTTTGAATTGCAGAAACAACTTCCAATGATCTCATCACAGTCTGTGTGGGCAGTTTTCCCAGCCAGAATAAATCGAAAGAAAAAAAAAAAGAGTTAATTGAGGTCGAGTAACTTCCAGCTTCAAAAAATGCGTTCTTTCTACGACGTCGTATAGAGCGGGAAGTGTTGCGTTGCTTATCCAAATCCATCTGCAGCCAACAGCATTTGCGAGAGATTCTCTTCTCTGTGCGACAAATTTTCTTGTGGTTTCAGTTCGTCGACCCCACTCCAACTCCCACTGATTTTTTCATCCGTCGTTTTCCGTCCGTCTCAATTTCTTAACAAACTCCATCCCCCCGTCGAGCAGTTACGCCAACTCAGAGACTCAGAAGTTGAGTTATGTGCGGATAGCATTCGGATTCCCGCCAAAAAAAAAATGGAGATGTTTTCAAGCAAGGGAAGTGTGCTGTTAGGGTACAGTCCTCCTAGATCATTTGCCGCAGCCTCTTCGTCGTCGTCGTCTTCCTTCAGCGATGCGGTTGTCGACTTTCACGACGTCTTCGGCGGGCCGCCGAGGAGGGTTTCAATTCAAGAAAGGAGGTATAGCTTCAATAGCGACGGAGTAGAGGACGGGGTGGGAAGAGGAGGGATTGATGAGAAGGTGGAGAGACGGAGGAGTCCGTGGGGAGGAGGATTAGGGTTTGGTGAGAAGCCGGTGTTTGGAGAAACAAGTAGCGGAGCTCAGAGGAGCAGGAACACCAGTGATGACTTTTTTGATGATATTTTCAGAGGTGGTAATAGTAGCGATTCTCCGGGAGCTGGCGCTACGCTTAAGAAGAGGGAATTTTATTCCTCGTCTGTGCCCGCTGATGCTATTTTGATGCCCAGAAACGATGTTTTTGGTGGCTCGTCTGTTTCGACTCAGTCCAGGTTTTTATGCTCCGTCCGCATTTACTGATGTTTTGTCCATTTCAGTGAGTCTCGTTGATAAGTTTCTAGTAGCTCATTGTTAGATGAGGATTTTTTATAAGCTGATTGATGGTTGGTCTGGCGTCTTTGCCCAAAATATGAGTAGCTAGCTGAACAACACTGTCTGTGCTTTGATAAATGATACCGGCTAAGTGTGGTATATTATCATGTTCGCATCCAGAACTTCATTTCTCTTGTTGAGTTGTTTTTCTGTTTTTCTTTAGCGTGCCTGACAAGGTGGGTAAAGGAATGGAGGTTCCAGTGTTCACTTCTGTCAGTAGTAGCGCACGAAGAAGCAGGGACAACTATCCACCCTCGCCTACCTTATCATCGTCGAGGCTTTCAAGACATGGAAGCCAGAGTCAGAATGATTTGACAAATGAAGCACAGCTGTTTTATCGCCAGAGTCCTCTCTCTGTTGAGTTTTCCTTTGCCAATGATGGATCGGTTAAGGTCACAAAAACGGACAAGGTAGATGGAGAAGACATCTTGAAGCAGAATTCAACCATCAGTGATAGTCTTGTCAATAGAAATCAATTTCATTTCTCAATATACAAATGGGCAAGCAAAGGAGCACCGCCTATGATACCTATCCGAGGTGGAGTTAATTTTAGGCTGAGAGATAAGAGTACTAAGAAGTCCTTAAATGATGATAGAAAACAGGAGGTGGATGGGGAAACTGAACAAGTTGTTGAAGATGAAGTAGCAGCTTCCCTGTGGGACACTGCGTTGAAAGACAGTAGCTCATCAAGAAGAAATATGAAGAAAAAAGATGATGAACGAATTAGTACAATGGATAGTGAAGGTGTTGTCGATGAAGATTCAAACCCAAATGTTGATGAAAAAGAAGCTACTGTCCGTGTGCCCATTCCTAGTATCGAACCTGTAAACATTGTAAAAAATATTTCTGATGATTTCAACTATCATGAAATCAGAGCCCGGAGTAAAACACGTGTAGTTGCAGATATAGTGAATGATGAAGATGAGGAAGAAACTACTGGGTCAGAAAGAGAAAATCAGAAGTCTGGCCTTACTACTGCAATCAATGAAAACGAGGGACAAGGTAGTGCAGTGCAAACCTTTAGTTACAATATTTCACACCCTTGTTTTCTTATTCTAATTCTAACTCATTATCACCCGCAGCTGATAGTCAGACAATTTTGGAGGCTGGAGCGAAGCCAAAAGGCACAACTCTCTTTTCAAGATTTGCTAATCTCGGAAGTTACATTAAAAAACAAGATGCAAAAGGTACCATTTCGGATACTAACTCAGATGTGGACAAGACTAGCGTGCCATCAAGTCCTGGGGAGAGTAGCCGGAGAAGGAAGGTCAAGGAAAAGGTTAAAGAATTTGTTGAAATGTTTAACCACGATAGTTCCTTTAAGTCAAAGATGGATGCTGATATTAGCACTCAGAGCTCAGAGCGGAATGACAAAAGCATCAAAAACAGCGATGGTGGTGTATCAGTTAGCACAAAAAGAACGGGAAAAGACATTCCCAAACCCAAATTAGATCAGAAGTTTGAGTTATCAAATGCGCCTGAAATGGTAGATAAGAAAATCAAACAGGAAGCCATGTCTACTTTAGTACACAAAAAGAAAATGTCTCCAATTACTTCTGCTAAAGTGGAGAATGATACAATGTCACCCAAAGTGAAGAAAGGCATGACTCACATCACTGGCAACGTGGTGGACAGAAAAATAAAGTCTACATCCGCGTCTATTACAGTTCAGAAGAAGGAAACATTTGCGTCTTCTATTGAAGACAAGAAGATAGCAACTGCAACTAAAGTGAATATGGATTCAGTTCAGCCGAAGAAGTCTTCATCTCAAGTTGCTGACATTTCTAAAGACCCAAATTTGTCATTTTCATCCCGTACAGAGCGCAAAAGGGAAGCTTATCGAAATGATTCACCAATGGAGAGCAAGAGAACCGATCCAAGCAGTTCTTATAAAGTGGACGAGAAGGTTGAGCCTCAAAATATGTTTCTGACGTTTCTATACAGTAAAGAAAATTTCCCAATTATTTTATATGAAGTATACTCGTGCCTGTTTCAAAATCTCAGGCAGATGGATTCAAAAAGAAGGAGAAAGAAGACTTCCGCAAGGAATCAGGCTCTACTGTTCGAAAGGAGACTTGCTCTACGCAGAAAGATGTCTCTTCTCTCGGAACTGGTCAGTCAAGCAACATATAGTTTCAGTGGGTAATTTTGATTTTACTTGAGAGTAAAATTCATGTATTCTCTGCTCCTCAGGCTCATCACTTCCAGATCTATATCAGGATGCAAATGAGTCTTTACTTGATCCCATCGATGCATTTGAGGTATGAACCATGGTTCAACTAATGTTTGTTGTGCACGTTTAACATATTTATTGTGCAACTGGCATCATGCCAGACCATAATCAAATCTGCTTAACATGGTGTTTTATACAGTAATCACATGGTTGCATATGGTTGTATGCAATTAAACTTGCAAGCTCTTTAGTTCAGTCTTTTTGTTCTTTTTTGAACAGATTAAAGAATTAACTGAAGAATTGAGCAATGTGTCTGAAATGGACGAATACCAACTAGCATTACAGGTAGGTACCATGCTACATTACCTTGCCAATATAAGGCTACTTTTACGCTAGTTGCTAAACCAATGTGTGATTGAAAATTGAAAAATATGTTGAAATGCAGGAATCAGACGATAAAATACGGAAGTGGTCAAGAGGAAAGGAAGGAAATATCCGGTCACTGCTTTCTACTTTGCAACATGTAAGCACTCGCCTGCGTAACTGCCTTAAAATGTGAAAGTGTGAAACATACAGTTTCTACATCGTTCATTGCTTGCTGCACCTTTCTACTGATAATATCATCCGAACAGGTTCTCTGGCCTGGTAGCGGATGGAAGCCAGTTGCCCTGATGGACATTATTGAAGCAAATCAAGTGAAGAGGACTTATCAAAGAGCTTTATTGTGCCTGCACCCCGATAAACTGCAGCAGAAGGGTGCAGCCGAGCATCAAAAATACATAGCCGGAAAGGTCTTTGACATATTGCAGGTAAACAAACAGTTACCAACAGCTAAAAACAAAGTATATTCTTCGTTATTAATTTTATTTCCTAAGCCTGATATAAGACATTCGATCAATTTGGAAAATACAGGAGTCATGGAACCATTTCAATACGCTAACTTCATTATGATGAATCCCAAGTGTTCCTTGGTCACCCGGCCACACAGTTGGTTCCAGTCCAATCTACAAACACAATGACGAGACACCCTTTTTTGTCAAGAAAGCATACACACAAATTCCGTATAGATGTAAATTGACATACATTTCATCGCATTGTTTCATATGGTAGCATCGAATTATTGTGTGCCAAACAACAGGATTTGATATCCAGCGTGTTGTATCCACCTTAAAGTCTCATGTATAGTGTTTTTGCTAGTTGAAGCAGATGTGTCATAATGTTCCGTTATTAAATAGGATCTCGATAACGTCCTTTAACCTTTCATTAGCTTATTGTGATAAATGGTCTCAATACTCATTAAGCCCATTATTCATTAAGATTCCGCCCGTTAGTCTCAATAGTGTTAATGAGTTAAACAAATTTTTTTCATTCGACTATAACTCAATTGTACTGCCCGTTAGCATGTCACTCTCGCCATATTTGATACTTCTAAGTAGGGGATGTCAAAATATTACATTACTCAATGAGATTTTAAAAACCGTCCGTTAAAAAGGAGTCCATTCACCTCACATTAGCTTAATGAGATAAATGATCTCAATAATCTCATTACTCATTAAGATCCCGCTCGTTAGTATTATTAGTGTTAATGGGTTAAATGAAATTTTTTTCCATTGGCCCATTGTCTAAGTGTATTCACACGTCAAGATTCCGCTCCCACCCGATTTGACACACAGAAAGGACACTAGCAAAACACTTTTTCAATGCTCGGACGCAGAAAGGCACGTGATAGTCACGTGGGGGAAAGCCAAAAGTACACAGGCTAGGCGACCTACTAGTAACAACCAACACACAGACGACTACCGTGAAGATGGCGAGTGCAGTTGCAGCGGATTTTAGACGTATGAAATGAAGCCAAACCCAACTTTGTTCCATTTACAAGACACTTAACAAACGACCATCATATTCATCATTAGCAAATAATTTGTTCTTGTTTTATATTGAACAAGCGAAAAATATGACATAATTCGGTCGAATTTTTTGTATTAAATTTGTTGTTGTTGTTATCCACTATCATATATTCTTGGGTAATTTCTCCGACGGTACCTGGGGTTTGCTATATTAGCAAACCCGGTACCTGCATTTTCCAAATTAGCATCTCCGGTACCTACCGTTTAATATGTCCGTCAAACTTAATCTTTTTACATT
>JAWWMW010001200.1:0-12040 GCA_035048345.1 Echeveria elegans
GTGAGAATTGTTATCGTCTTATAATTTGTATTTATTTACGTAATTCAACAGTCACACCAGTGAGAGTTGCGTAGTATCTACATTGCTAGACTCGATTGAATCAAACGCTTTCAAAGAATAATGTTCTATTTTAATTTCAGAAAATCATTCAACCTATTCCACAAGTATTCTGGGTGAAGCTTTTCCCTAGTCATCTGCTTTTTATTAACATTTTTACAACAACATCTACTACCGAAACCGAAACCAAACTTTTTATAAACCCCCTGCAATCATTAGAACTAATTCGTAGCTGTTTAGTTTGACAGACAGAAATCTAGCTGCTCCTTTGGGTTCGACACCAGGTCACCCTGGTCCTTCCAAATTCTTTGACTTGCGATCAACAATACCCACCATACTGCAAACACGTCAATAACTTTTAGGAAATTATAGCCGAGTCCGCGTACAATTATTCAAAAGCTGCCGCGTGCTTCTCTGTCTGCGCAGACTCGATTCTTTACTCTTCAGAGCATTCCTTAAAAGCTTAATTCGCGACATTTAACTCCAATGTGGTCTCTTTACCCCTGCAAAACGAAACACTACCAAAGCATAACATTTCATCATGAAAATACAGTTAAATTATATGAATTAATGACTCGATGGATCGTATAAATTGCTTCATCAAACCACCCCACACTTAGTCTTGTTCGTCCCGAACAATTGTAAGATTAAGATACACATTTACCAGAAATGCTCATGCTATGATTTTCATACTCAAATATTGCTCTATTCAATTCTTCAACGCATACACATACTCAATATAAAACAATGCTCAACGAATGAATAAATGATACATGTTACCTCTTGAACAAAAATGAATTGAATTGGATGACTTTAGAGATAGTTCTTTTTAGAATCCCGACTATGTTCTTCAGCTCAGTTTTATACACACACTTCCACACTGAATTGGCTTTATCTGATACGTGATATCTTCGAGTTATGAAGGCTTGTTTTCCTTAGATTCTTGGAATCGAACTTTCTTTTAGGATAGTTTAAGTAAACTCTCTTGTTTTGTCTCATCCGGAGAATAGAATCCACTTGATTGTTCTTTTTTTCTTTGTTGCTCTTCACTTGGAGTATTTGATATTGTCACTAATTACCTTGTGAATCGCTTGTCCTTTTTCTGAATTTTTTCAAGAACCACTCCAGTCACAGCCTCCGAATAACAGCTATAGAACGCGCCCCGCTCTCTCTCCTTCCTTCGTCAGTGAGTCAGGCTAAGCGTTTCCATCCGCTCACCCTTTCCCGCTTACTCAAATTGGAAGAAGACAGCCTTTTTTCCTGTCTCACCACTCTTTGCGATGGAGCTTTTAACTCTTCAAAAATCTCTTTGAACTCATCCACATAACTAAGAGCGTCAACCTCCACAAATTCAGTGTTTATTTGTACGTGATCATCTGAACCTTCAAACGAATATCATGTCTCTCTAGAACAATTTCTATCAAATGCACATCCTATGGTATCTCAGCCCAAAAGAAACACATAAAATTGATTCATTCACATCATATTGTTCAATGCATCGTACAGGCACACACATCAAAACATCATCGAACAAAATATCTTTCATTACACAACATCGTTCATGTATCATTCAAAATTCATCACTCATACACTGTCTGACTCAACTAATAGTAATCATATATATATATATGCATGCTGAATTTTTAAACATGGTGACTTTAACTGACTCTAACTTTTCTACCCCCACACTAATTAAAAAGAGATAATGCAAAGACTAATTGAATGACAGACACACACTAATTAGATAGAAATAATGCATAGACGAGGTACTCCCCCATTGCCTCCATGGAGGACGCCGAGGCAGACGGTACTCCTGCGAAATCGGATTTCCCATGGTCCATCCTGGCGGAGCCGGTGCTATGTCAAATTCTTGACCTGCAAGTATACTAGCACGAGTAGAGTTAAACACAATATCTAAAAATTGGCGTGCTAGCTGCTCCTGCACTAGAGCTGCCTGATGTGATGCTCTTGGCTGTTGCTACAGTCGACGCTCTCGCCTCGCAGCACGCTGATCTTCCTGTTCCTGCTCTTGATCATAGATAACCAGAGCCTGTTCTTGCGTGTGTTTGAATTTTCCTCGCTCTGGTGGTCGCCCCACTGGTCTGTGCTCTGGTGGAGGTGGGCGAATGACTTCATTTCTGAAATAAATCCACTGGTAGTTTCCTTCTAATGCCTCCTGAATGTGACGCCCTAGTCTGAACCAGACCCAATCCGTCCACTAAGGTTGCAAGACAGTGTGAGCCGCAACGGGTTGTGAATGGTGTAGCTGCCTCGGTAAGTATGCAATCATTCCGCCACAAGCAATATGTCTGTTCAGTCGCAGATTCATCAGGTGCTTGCAGAAATAATGCCCCCAGTGGACAATGTCACCCCGTGTTAGCATCGCCAGTTCACTCATTTCCAGGTGCCCAACTTTATCTGAGTTTTTTTCGAGCAAAAAGAGTTTTACTCAGGATCTGATGTAAGTAGAGCAGAGTTGGGTTTGGAAAATCTTCGGGGGAACTATACCCTCCATTATATCGAGTTGGGGCTATCAGACTCCAACATTCTTGCCAGCTACCTTGACGCGACTGAAATATTCTCCCATTGGGTGGTCATTCAAAAACTGTCCTTAATTAGGTCATGGTGAAGCGTTGGGTTTCACCTCTATGCTTGTACTCCCCGCTCCTCTTGACTTCCTGCATAGAATAAGAAACCCAAAAATTCTGATGTGTCCTCCACATCAGCTTCACTGCTGAGGGTGCGCACATCCTCTGACTTCTAGTAATGTTGTGACCCATTCCATTACTCCACTTCTCTGCAAAAAGTTTGGCTCTACCCATAACGGGTTATAATGCGTACGACTCCTGAATTTTGCGCACTGAGCCAATTCTTTTTCACTGGTCAATTGGGGTTGTAGAGGAGGTGCGGAAGCGAGGCGTCTTCCTGTTCGATTCATTCTTAGTCTCAGAAACCAGTGTACCACGCGGACACTACACCAATTGGAGTACGCGTATTCAATACCAATTATCACAAATTCCTTATAATCCGCGTGTTGAAATTGCTATTGAATCCGCGTATTCTATGCAATCCAGATTCCGACGAATTTCCGATCAGATCTCAGGCAATTCCTGCAATTCCGTATAAAACACAACCACATGACTCCGAATATACCTAGCTCAACTTGTAATTCACTGAATTACACTCCCAATCTCCACAAATCTTCAGTGAATATCACCACCCTCAATTTCAACTCAATTTTGAAATATACCATAAAAACTAACTTTAATTCACTCGAATTTGATGACATTTGTGCGCTGAGGTTGAGTGGCGGCGTCGGAATTGGTGTTGAATTATGTAAAAAAAACTCATGCGATTTCCTTCTCTTGACTAATCGGACTCCTCACCAATTATATACGCGAACTCTATTCCAATTTCCACAAATTTCCCTCGAGTCCGCATACCCGAAATTCACCCAAGTCCGCATGATAAACTGGGGTGTCCGCTTTTTATCGCCTGTAAATGCACTTCAAAGAGCACTAAAATATACATGTCTTTGCATCAAACTACAAACGACTCAAAAAGACTAAAAAACTACATTAAAACTAATTGAACAAATGTAACTTACTAACTTGGGCTGTCTCCCGAGGAGCGCGCTTGTTTAACGTCGTTGGCTCGACGGTTTCTTTCCCTTAGTCCTCGATTGTTGGCTCCACAAACTCAAATTCCTTATCTGGGGGAACCACCTATCCATGGTAGAGTTTGACTCGTTCCCCATTTACAACAAACGTCTTCCCCGTCGATATTGTCTCAATTTCCAAAGCCCCGTTATTATATACCTTTGTGATCGTGTATGGACCTGTCCAACGAGTGCGAGCTTGTCAGGCATCAGTTTTAAATGTGAAGAAAATAAAAGTACCTGTTGCCCAACTTCGAATGAACGTCGATGTATGTATTTACCATGGTACATCTTAGTCCGCGCCTTGTAGTCTGATTGACTCTCATAAGCATCCAGGCGAAACCCCTCTAATTCATTCAGTTGGAATTGTCTTTACATGTTTGCACTCACTAAATCAAAGTTACACGATTTAATTGCCCAGTAAGCTTTGTGTTCTACCTCAACTGGTAAATGACAGGCTTTTCCGTAGACAATACGGAATGGTGTAGTCCCAATAGGTGTTTTGTAGGCCGTTTGTATGCCCACAAAGCTTCGTCCAATCTATTGGACCAATCCTTCCTCGAAGGCTTCACCATCTTCTCCAGAATTGACTTGATTTCTCGGTTGAAGATTTCCGCTTGTACATTAGTCTGTGGATGGTACGTAGTGGAGACGCAGTGATGTACTCTAAAATGATTAAACTTTGTTGCGATCGAACGATTGAAGAAATACGATCATTGATCCCTTATCACCGCCTTCGGCACTCCATACCTGCAAAATATGTTAGTGCGCAGAAAATCAACCATAGTCTTACCATCATCGTTGGGATAGCTTTTGCCTCGATTCATTTTAACACATATTCAACTGCAACCAAAATATATTGAAAACCAAAAGACGCAGGAAATTACCCCATAAAGTCAATATCTCAAATGTCAAACACTTCATCACAATTATTGGGTTTTGAGGAATTTCATTCCTCCCAGAAATTTTCCTACTCTTTGGCATCTATCACAATTTTTACAGTGTTTATGCGCATTGCTAAATACACAAGGGCAAAAAGAATCCAAATTTAAAAAATTTACGTGCAGTACGACTAAGGCCAGAGTGACCACCACAAGAATGCTCATGATAAAAAGATAGAGTAGATAGAATTTCAGGATCGGGCGTGCATCATCTAATTAGTCTATATGCACCTGCTTTCGACAAATAAGGATCATCCCAAATATAATAACGAGCATCATGCCTAAGGTTTGACTTTCGCGCTTTAGTAAATTAATGTGGATATTTACCTCCCACCAGGTAGTTAACTATGTTAGCATATCATGGTGTTTTTACCTGCATGACAAATACGTGCTCGTCTGAGAACGTATCTTTCACAGCTTCAACTTTATCTTCACTCATGATTCTACTCAGGTGATCAGCCACTGAATTCTCTATTCCCTTCTTATCTTTGATTTCCACATCAAATTCCTTAAGTAATAAAATCCATCTGATCAATCGCGGCTTCGACTCCTTCTTGGTCATTAAATATCTAATTGTTGCGTGGTGTCACGGACTTAGGTTTTGCCCAACTAAGTCGTAACCTAAGTCCGTGACAGTGGTCTGAAGACACAACAACTTTTGAACCAAGTAAGTATGAACGGAATTTATCAAGAGCAAAAAAAAATAGCCAGCAATTTTTTTCAGTTGTGGAGTAATTCTTCTGTCCTACGTCTAGGGTTCTAAATGCGTAATGTATCACCACCGGCTTCTTATCTCTTCGCTGCCCAAGGACTGCACCCACCACATAATCACTTGTGTCACACATTACCTCAAACGGTTGGGTTCAGTCCGGTGCCTGAATGATGGGTGCACTAGTCAGAGCATCACGTAGCTTATCAAAAGTCTTTCTGCAGTCTGCAGTGAATTCAAAGGGCATGTCTTTCTGCAATAGACGTGATAATGACAGTGCAACCTTTGAAAAATCCTACACAAACCTATGATAAAAACCTGCATGGCCTAGAAAGGACTTGATGCCTCGCTGGTCAGTCGGATAAGATAGTTTACGAATAAAATTAATTTTAGCCTTATCGACTTTTATGTCATTTGCAGAAACAATGTGACCTAACACCACACCATGCCTAACCATAAAATGACACTTCTCGTAATTTAGCACCAAAGTTTTCTCCACACAACGTGCAGGTACTTTTTCTAAACTACACAAGCATTCATCAAATGAATTTCCATACACAGTAAAGTCTTTTTTTTCTGATGAGAACCATACACAGTAAAGTCAACCATGAACATTTCAACGCAATCATTAAGTCTGAAAATATGCTCATAACAACACGCCAGAAAGTACCTAGCGCATTGCACAATCCAAATGACATACACTGAAATGCAAATGTGCCTACCGGGCTTGTGAATGTAGTCTTTTCTTGGTCCTTGGGTGCAAATGGAATCTGATTGTAACTAGAATAACCGTCAAGAAAACAAAAGCAAGGTTAACCTGCCAATCTATCCAACATCTAATCGATGAACGGAAGCGAAAAATGATTTTTCCTCGTCGCAGCATTTAACTTCTTGTAGTCATTGCATATATGCCATCCATTATGAATTCTTTTGGCCATCAGCTCACCTTCTTCGTTTTTCTCAACATTAATTCCAATCTTCTTCGGCACCATATGAATAGGACTAAACCACTCGCTGTCCGAAATCAGATATATCACTCACGCATCAAGAAGTTTCTGCACTTCTTTCTGGACAACCTCCATCATCATTGGGTTCAATCAATACTGAGGTTGTCTAACAGGTCGCGCACCCCTCCTCAAGAAAAATGTGGTGCATACATAGACTCGGGCTCAATTCCTTGATGTCAGCTATCGTCCATCCAATTGCAGATTTGTTGTTCCTCAAGATTTGTGCTAGCCTTTCTTCTTGATCTTTCTCCAGCTCTCTGTTGATGATTACCGGCAATGTTCCCTTCTCGCCCAAGAATATATACTTTAGGTGTTTCGGTAATGGTTTTAGTTTTATTTCTTGGGCATGCGCAATATAGACGGAACAAGTTTCGCAGTAGCACATAAGTTTACCAATTTTACGTCATAGCTTTCTGCCTTCGTGGGCTTCTCCTCTAGTCATCTGAAAGCTTCGTGGACTGCATTTATGAATTTCTCTACCGACTCTCTGCTGTCTATGCATTCCCGAATGCACAACTCCAAGGTGTCTTCACTACTTGGAATGTCTGACTCACAAGATGCCTCTTCGATTACATCCACCCCATTAATTCCTACAAAATCAGATGGGTATCGCATAGAATCATACACATTAATAGTTATCCTTTTTCGTTTACTTCCATAGACAACTTGCCAGTCCATGAATTAATCATCGTCCTCTCGGTCACCATGAATGGGCATCCAAGTAACACTTGTCGGTCTTGATCTTCGTCCTCAATTTTGGTTTCAACACATAAAAATTTGCAAGAAATAGGAGTTCCCCTACACACACTACAACATCTACAACAATGCCTTCCGGCTTGTACATGATCTATTCGCAAGCTGAAGAATCAGATTAGTAGGTTGTAAATGGCCAATTTGCAGCGCATGATACAATGAGTATAAAATGACATTAAGAGTAGAACCTAAGTCTAGCATGCAATTGTCAATAAGCATGTTACCAATAATGCATGAAATAGAGAAGGTACCTCCATCCTCGCATTTAAGGCCTATATCGCAATTATTAATTGCAGCAATATTCTTTCTGAGGCTTAACTGTTCGACGTTTGATCCTCCTCTCCGCGTAGTACAAAGTTTCTTCAAGAACTTTGTGTACTTCGGTATCTATTGGATTGCGTCTAAGAGTGGAATCGAGATTTCCACCTTGCTAAATAGTTTCAACAAGTCCTTATCCATTGCTAATCTTCTCTTAGGCTTCCTTAGCTCAGTTGGGTAAGGTACGGGCGTAGGAACTTGGGCAATCTCGGAATCTATCTAAGTGGAGCACGCGGACTCCCGCTTATTTTGATACTTGGACTCTGAACATTTTTTTGGAAATTCAGTAGTGTCGCATACCGAAATTCGGCCGCCTCCGTGTGATAATCTTAGGCTTCGTCCGAATTCTCATCATCCAAACCAGTCTCTCTTCTTTTCAAGCTCCTTCAACTACGCAGTGTGATAACATTCACCCCACACTTGAGATTTGACATTGTCTGTGACATAAGTTTTTCTTTTTCCGCCTTCAATTCTGCTACATCGGTCGTCATTTGTCCCACTTGCACACTGAGTTGTCCAATTTGCTTGCTCGTCACTTCCATGAAATTATCAAGTTTCTTGCTCAATTCTCCTATAGTATTGTCCGTTCGCTTGCTGTTTGTGTCTAATTGATTGGCCAACTGTCTGACAATGTCTTCTAATGGTTTCTCATGAGTAGGATTGCTTGGTCCGACCTAAGTGTAATCCCTCATCGGCTGATTCTGATAATTCTGTCTTTGATGTGGAGGTTGATACGATTGTTGTTGCTGCTGACTTGGACCTTCGTTGTTCGGAGTCCTCCTTCCTTCCAGCTTTAACCATCTGCCGCGAGTCCATACTTACGTGGATGATTGTCGAACTGTTGATAACCTCCCATGGCGTTGACCGCAGCCTTGTTATCATTCTGTCGTGATGGACATTTGTCTGTTCTGTGACTGGGTGCACTACACAACTCGCAAGCCTTAACTCCATTCGCTTGTGCAACCATCATCATGCGCATCATCTCGTTCATTTCCTTCTGTTCACCCGCCATTGGGTTTTCACTCACTTCCACTTGCGAAACAGTCCGTAATCGGTTACTGTCCTCTCTACGAGTAGTCTCATCTCTAAACCGATCACTCTCTGTTGTTTCCCTGATTAGCTCCCTCACTTGTGTGGGTGTTTAGTTCATCACTGAGCCACCAGTTGTGGCATCCAGCAACATCCTTTCTAGATGTCTCAATCCATCTAACAAATATTCCATTAACATCTTCTCTGGAACTTTCAAATTGCAGTAGCTCTGTTCTAATCCAGTGAATTGTTCCAAGTAGTCGTAAGTTGACTCATTCGGTCCTTGCTTAATAACTGACAGCTCCCTGTGGATCTTGCTAGCATTTGCAGCAGGATAAAACTTATCTACGAATCGTCGCTGCATTTGTTACCAAGTGTGAATACTTCCTGAATGCATATAAAAACCACGACTTCGCATTGTGAGTTAAACTAAATGGAAATACTCTTAATTTATACCTGTCTTTAGGGGCTGCATATGGTTTCAATGTTTTGCAGACTTCCTCATATTCTTTCAAGTGTTGAACTGCTGATTCTATGAGAAGACCTGCAAATTTGGGTAAGTAATGAACCAGACCAATTTTTACGTCAAACTCGTCCTCTTCCGCATCGGTGTCAATACACCATGACTGATCTCCCAGTTGCGGAACTGATATATTTTTCATAGATGTTTCAGCTACATACTTAGTAAAGCTCCACGACATACCTTCTAGCCTGCTCGTCAGCTTCTGTCTTCCGATGAATTTCAGTGGCCCTTTGCCCGAACAATCGCTCAGCCTCTGATTCCTTCATGAGTCAGTTCCGTTCCTCTTGATCTCTCCGCCTTTGGCGAAACATGCGTTTTGGCTCATCGGTGTAGAAGGAGTTCTCGTCATTGACTGCACTTCTTGCAAAAGTTTCTGTTAGTGTAAGCCCTAGCCCCAATGCATTGAAATATGTGGTTATCATTAAGTTAATAAATGAACTAAGGCATAAGTTTTATCATACTCATTTTCTTGTGCATGATATCCATGAATGAATGTTCTGTCTTAGTTACTATACCGTAAGTATGATACTTAGTTTTTCAAAGGACGTTATTCTAAAATCCCTAATCAATCATTTATCATGTGAATGATATTTGAATTAAGACTGGTATCACTACAAAAAAACGTCAGTCGCTATTTCACGTTAGCGATCAGAATATGGTCGGTAACTGTGGTCGATAAAAGGTCGATCGCTAATTTAGGGACCATAATATTTAGCGACCACGTGGTCGCTAATATATTAATTAAATCAAAATAAAAAAAATTAATTAATTAGCGACCGCTAATATAGTAATTAAATAAAAATTCAAAATTTTAATTAATTAGTGACCACGTGGTCGCTAATATAGTAATTAAATATAAATTTGAAAATTTAATTAATTAGCGACCACGTGGTCGCTAATATAGTAATTAAATCCAAAATTCAAGAATTTAATTAGTTAGCAACCACGTGGTTGCTAATGTATTAATTAAATCAGAATTTGAAAATTACATTAATTAGCGACCACGTGGTCGGAAAATATAAATTTATTCAAAATTTAATTAATTAGCGACCACATGGTCGCTAAATAATAATAAAATAAAACCAAAATTTGAATTATTTTGCTACTAGCTGGAAGCAAAATAATTTAATTTTGATAATAAAAAATTGTATATAAAATTACTTTAAAATATTCATAAATAAAATTTTAAAAATTTTAAAATTAATAAAAAAAATTAAAATTAAAATATTTAAAACTGAAATTGTTTTAACAAAATTTTAAAACATTAAATCAAATACAGACTATTGCATCCGGTGCTGGCAGCGACGACGGCGGTCTGGGGCTGGAAGAGGAAGCGCCGCATTGATTGGCGCTCATGTCGGCCATAAATAGATTCATCCTCCGTTGATACTCTCGTTGGACAGCCTCCATTTCCTCCAACTTCACTCGTTGAGCCGCCTTCATATCCTCCAACTTCATTTGTTGAGCCGCCTCCATATCCTCCATATGCTTCTGCATTTCCTCCATTCTGTGTGTCATCTGGTCAGTGCGGCCCTGCAGCTGCGCCGGACGACTGACCTCACGCTTGGAGGAGGAAATCTGCTTGCTGAAGTACTCCGGCGCTGCTCCTCCAACTTCAAAAATGGCACCGCCGGGCCCAGCTCCGCTAGTGTGCCAACATTCGCTAGTGGATAGTTCTTATGATAGTTGTGGATTCTTGTTGGAATGGTTCTGGAACTATGATACGCTGATCTGAACTTTCAACACCCTCTTCGGACCATACATGAGATTTTAATTTACATACTCCGAACCAATTACCATCTTGTCACCTTGTCTTCGGATGTTCAACGAAATACACTTGAGATGCCTGGTGTGCGAATATGTAACAATCCTTGGTTTGGATTTTCTTACGTCGATTGACGTCCACCATCTTCATTTGACGATGCACGCGAGTTCCTCCCCTATTTTGCGTATCAAACCACGAGCAACTAAATATTACAGCTCGCTTCACCGTAGGAGAT
Source organism: Echeveria elegans (assembly GCA_035048345.1). Taxonomy (NCBI): domain Eukaryota; kingdom Viridiplantae; phylum Streptophyta; class Magnoliopsida; order Saxifragales; family Crassulaceae; genus Echeveria; species Echeveria elegans. The sequence goes on from JAWWMW010001200.1 coordinate 10,996, forward strand.
ACTTAGTTAAGCTGAATAATTTCATCTGGCACTCCATAGTAGTCCTCTTCACCGGTGCTGAAAGTTTGTCCCAATACACAAATACCACTGCAGTATGTGACTCTCGTTGACGAATGGTTCTTTGTGTGGAACCGATATCAGTTGACAACATATCCAGGAAATGTCCTAACAACTCTACCAGGGCCGCGTGCCAAAGTTTGGAGGTTTTGCTCAATATATTGTTCAGAATCATCACCGTGCACATTAAACGCTAATTAATAGATACTACAGTTTTACATGCATATAAATATTCATATGTATTAAACACATCCATATTGGTAAAACTAATGGTGAAATTGTGATTCCAATATACATTGTTCGGCACTTTCCGTAATTTCAGGATTCGCCCTTCGCACAATGTTTTGAATGAAATAGTTGCTCAAAGTTAACAATAAGTTAATTATGAGAAATAATTAATAAAATTGTTTAATTAAATCAATATATTAAAAAAACAAAAAAATCTTATTCCACAAAGGGTTGAACTTCTTCACACTTGAGTAGGTCATAAGTTTGTATGACATGGTACTCATCATCCGTAAGTTGTCTGCGCTTGGCTTTACCCAAAGTATGACCTCGAAATGTGAATATGGACAAATTATTTGGATCCACACCCTCATCAAGCTCATCATCTACATTTTGGCCTTGGGACATCTAGTTATTCGCAACATGTGTGTCAAAATAATATCCGCAGAAGGTCGAGGTCTTCTGGACTATGTATGCACTGCAAATGGACCCTTCCACACGCGTTTTATTTCCAACGGTCTTCTTCAATCTTCCAAAAAATCTATATTTGAGAATTGTCATCAGTAATCAATAAATAAATTCAATCAAATTGACACAGAAAATACCTCTCGAATGGATACATCCATATGTACTGTACATGACCACAAATTGATGCCTCCATTCCCAAATGGATAGGCAAATGCTCCAGTGAGTAGTCGTCCTTGATGACAGGGGTTTGACAAAACCCTATGCTACTCATGATCGAAGTTATGGGATTTTACAT
>JAWWMW010001202.1:13037-28501 GCA_035048345.1 Echeveria elegans
ACACCAAAAAAGGAAATGGGAAGAAAAATATGGGACGGAAGGAGTATTCCATATTATATGCTTCAAACACTAGTAGGCTAAAACAGAAATTGTATTCGGTGATGCTCAGCTACCCGTTGCGTACAACTACCACACGGAAATACTTTGAAAGTGCAACAAAAAATGGTGATTGAATGATAATGGTCGACATCATTACAATTATACCTTGCTGAAGCCCACCACTGCCCATCAATCGATTTGATCCCAGGATGTTTAAATTTCCAGTGGCACTGCTAGCAGATAAATTTATTCGAGACGCATGACCACCCATGTTAATGCCCCCGCTAGAGCCAATATTCCTCCCCGCACCAACCATATTTCCCATAGAACTAGCAAGGCGCTGACCTGTATTATTCAACATGGGAGATACACCCAATCCTGGGATTGCACTTCGGTTACCAGATGTAGCAGATAAAGGCAAAACCCCAGGAATGGAGCCCCCAACACCATTTGTGCTTGTATTGTACCCATGGCTTCCCACCAAACTCAGACATCCTCGACCTGTCACTCCTGAATGACCAACTGAGCTTCCATGGGGAATCTACATAGAGAATGATTACACAACCATTCTGAATCACAGTAATCAATAGTATTGCAAAAGTATCTCACCCATATTGTGATTTTTTACACTGAAATCTCAACATCAAATTTAAGCTAATTTTGGTAAAGATTGGTATATCGTACTCGACAAAGTAGTTCTTCAAATGTTAGACTGATTGATTAGTTCCAACAAAGTAAACTTGAGAATATGATCGACTGGCCACTTGTATGGGAATGAGATGAGAAGTTGATAAAAAAAAGTGATAAAGAACCAGGATACCAGGTTTCCTAAAGGCTTAGGGAACATGGTATATGTGATAACTGATAAGGGCAACACGCCAACCTATTATATGTTCAGAGTTATAGATGTGGTAACGGCTACCTGAGATAGTGGCCCTGTGAGGTTGCTGAAACGTCCACCACCCAGACCTCCTGTAGCTTGTTGCATACCAGCCGAAGGAGCACCATTGAGTGCAGAACTTCGTGTTGCTAGTGCACCTGATATATTAGGTATGCTAAAACTCCCATGAATATTCTGCATACCCTGGAGAGACCCTGCATACACAATATGCAAAGTAATATCAGAATAGGGATGGTTCTCTCAAGCTTCGTCATACGAGTAATAGTAATACTTCAGATCTTCATGGAATTCTGCATACCTGAATGGTGAAAACCTGGGGACGGTGCACCTGATAGACCAGAATAGGATGCAGGAAAGGGCCGCCCAGTGCTGTCAGGGAGATTAGATGTGGACCCATTAAGAGAAGACTGCAGCAGAAATTCTGAATCTTGTAAATGATAACTACAACTACAATTATGTAAGCATGAAAGTCCTCTCTGCAAAATACATTCACTAAAAGAGAAAACCATATTGCTTGCTACAGTTCACAACGAATGAGTGAAACAAACACATCAACTACGCAGAGATAATTACTATTTACTTCAAATTAACCATACACCTACTTCTGTTGGTACTGAAACTCAAAATTATACTAACTATCAATGGATGGTTGATAATGCATCATGAATCAGAACTATCTGCCACTGGCCACTTTCCAATCATCCAAAGAAAAAGTATCGGATGGGAGTATTAGTAAAGGGTGCATACATTAATTAGCCCCGACATTGGGACTCTTTATGATATGTATGATATGATTTGCTGCTTCGACGCCACGTCTTTAATGAGATCCCTTTGATGAAAAAATATCTAACTTCAGAAATGCTGGGCTACAATTCAAATAACCATACATACAATATCATGGAAGGTAAAATAATCTTAACAATTTGCAAGCCACACTCACTTAGAAAGAATACATAACTGACAAATACTTAAAACCCTTTTCCAACAGATTAGCGTAAATTTAAAACACGTAACCCCTACCCACTACTGATTTCTAGCGTTGCCGAACAAGTGACAATCAATAAAGCAGAGGACAATTAAAACGTTTTAACAATTCTATAGTTCTATATCACTTTTCAAAAGCAAAAAAAAAGAATCTAAAATCGCAGCATTAGAGGAAAAACAAAAAAACATACTGCACATCACCAACCCTTCATAAGACTCTGACTTACAGTGCCAGTGAACAACAACAAGTACCCAACAGATGTCAAATGGGTCACAAAACGTCAAAAATCCGACACTCAACACAGCAGATAGCCATAAGCACACAACATCTCATCGATCTAGTACTAAAACCAACTCTCTACAACCACACTACGCCAGAAAACATCAAACTAAACTCCTAATTCGACGAACACGGGATTCAATCCAGCCAAATACATAACATTAAACCACCTCGACGCCCTAAAGGGTTTGAAACACCGAGTACCTGTGCAACGGACGATCGGGGAAAACAAAACCTCGAATGCCGAAATCGTCGAAAATATTAGCCCTAATCGAATCGATCTAGAGAGAGAAGCTCAAACAGAACCCCGGATAAAGAATGACGTATCACCGTCGCCCACCTACGCTAGCCTAACTGCTCCGACACACGTTTACGGTTCAGATCAACTTTCATCCAATCCAACGGTCATAAACTGTGAAGATTCACAGTATTACCGTACACCTTCATTAAATCCTCTGCACCTGCGAAATGAAACTATAAATTAACAAAACCAGACACGGCCCATATAATTGGTCAACGGCCCAGATATGTGGTCAAACCCTATATATACCTAGTCTCGCAAGTCCGACTCAACAATGGGGTTTTTCGATCTGAAGTCTGAACGTTCCGTTTCTGGAGAACACCGAAATCGTCGTCGTCGCAAAACCAAACCCTAAAACAGAACCGATTGAAGTATGTAATCAGAAGTATTGAATTCGGATACAGTGGAGTCGCATATAATCGGATTATCAAAGGCGTCATGTCAGACGCTGACTACTGCTCAATCCCGCTATTTACTCCGTCTCTGATGAAGCTACTTCCTGCTTTGGCTGCTTCCATTGAGATTTGCTTGGAGTTCCGGCATCAGCGCCTTTTCGGCAGTATACGCGTGTGTCTGTTTGTGTTGATTGCGCTGCTCAGGCTTTGTTATTGAACTCTACTAATCCTGTTTGAAGAGTTATAATATTGTAGCGGCTTAATCAGAATGCTTTTGATCAGGCTTGTCAGTTTTCTGAGATTTGTGTCTCTCCTTTTCCAGCATTTTTTTTGAATTTCATTATTCTGAGCCTGTTATATTACATTAGGGTTTGTTTCGTGTCTCCTGCTTGGTAGTGAGAGTTATTGATGTTTGTCTTTTTTTTCTTAAGTTGGATATTATTTCAATAGATTTTACAGACAAACTTCCATTTACATTAAAGCTGCCATTAAAGGTGAGCCATGAGCCTTTGTGCAATTTCAAATGCCTTCTTTATTTATTATTGGGTTTTTTGCTGGATTTATGAGTGTGTAGTTTCTCACCTGCTTGATTATAGTTTTCAGCGAGGTGTTTATTTTGAAATCGCGTATTATGGCCTGATTAGAGATGACAAAACCAGGTGCCAAGTGATCTTAAATGCTAAGGTATGATAAAATATTCTTTACTGTAGCAATTGGTGTAATTATTGACACCTTGGTTATTTCGGATGCTTTTTGATTGGACTTCCGGAAAAAATATCATTTTAATAAGTGGTACCTTCCCTGCAAATGAGCTCAGAGGGCCATATGATACTGTGAATCTAGCATCTTTGCTTGGAATGTCAATGGAACGTGCCAAAGCTGCTGTTCCTGGCTCCGTCCTGCTGTAGTGGCAAATGACATGTACATTTTGACACATATACTACCGTTTCCGTGTCGTATATGGTGTAATATAGAGTAGTGGCTTGATGAGGTTATTTCTAAGTCTGAGGTAATTGGTGAAAATTCGTATGATAATGTCACATATATATAGAAAATTCATAGGATAATTACTTTTTTTTAAAGCATACTATAATCACGTTGTTAACAAAAAAAACCTACATATCCAGTGTTCCGGTAATCCGGTAATAAAATCGTCAAAAAACACTCATGTTTATCGAGACACGTAAAAGGCACTTCACTAGAGATACCGACGAGAACCATTGTAGTGATAGAATTGTAATTAATAATTAGTAGTTTTGTTGATTCCGTACTTTGATTTGAATTAGTAGTTTTGTCCCTGATACTAATTCAAATTATTTTGATGAGTTTCAAGAAAGTTGCATATGAATAACATAAACTGGATTTTTGCATAAAGTATGAATTTAAGATATTTGATTTCTTATTTAACAAGAATTGAAGGTAAAAACATTCATCAATCCTCATAAGACCAAAAGCTTCAGAAAGAGAGACTGCCATAGGAATTTCAGATCACAAAAACTAATATTAACTAAATAGAATAAAAACACACTGAATACTTGATTAGCACTTGAGCTGGAATATTGTGACTGAGTATTCCAACTTATTCTAACGACATGGAGCCACAGCCTATATGTTAAAGGTGTTTAATTTTTTTTTTTTTGCTTACAGCCACGCTCCATCTTTCGTGTTGCATACTTTTTGCACGAGTCATGACAGCAAATAATACTTCGATATGATGTCTTGAAGGAACTTGTTGGGTAAAAAATCTAGGAGTGTTGCCTCATCCTGAAGTCTTGAAATCATAAACATAGAAATTACGTATCTGGCAACTGGTCCATGGTATCACATCATGCAAGTCGTACAATCAAAATTTGCAGTTTTGAAATCTTTGCAGAAGTACATCAATGCCCACGAAGAACTACCCTAACCTTTGTAATCTGTATAAATTTGGAAGTGTAATGCAGCAATGCTCCACCCCCAAACAACAACAAATTGTCATGGAAGGGTTCACTCTCTAATACTTCAACTCCTTCAGTACCACTCGTACTTTGCTGTTGCATTTTCATAACCATAAATGCTTGCGCAACCTGATACTGCAAGGATACATATGCATAAAGTAAACATCAGATATGGCCGATAAAACAAGGCAGCTATCATATCACTCATGAACCCAATTCTGGCTTATTTGATAAGGAAGCTTCTATCATCTTCCAGCCATATGGGCATCACAATCCGACTAGAGAGGGAGATGGAGTAAAGGAAATCCAAAGAAAATCAGAAAAATAAAGAACACTCGAGCCTCAACTGATCCATTGACAACAAACTTTTATGGCACACAACAGCGAAAAACACGGCTGCAAGACCCTGTAGGCTCTAAGCATAACATACGCCATCGGAATAGCTCAAGGAGAGTCGATAATCCTAATTGATCCACTTGTAAGCTGAATTGTTGAGCAATCAGGTAACGATGAACAAAAGATCCAAGAGATGAGAAGATGAATAATTCTAAATCCAAACCAATGTGCATACTACTGAGCATGTATCATGTCACAAAAACAAAACTACACTGATATTTTTCGTGTTCTACTCTCTGTTTTTCTTTCTCCTTTTCTTAGACTTTCTTTCCGCGGAATCTTCAATCCTCCCGTCTTCTCCATCTCCCAATTTCTTTCTCTTTCTCCCATCAAACTCATTATCGATTACACCATTCTTCTTGTTTTTCTTTTCCTTTTTCGTATGCCCCTTCTTCCCATCATCAACAACCAACTCACATTCACTCTTCACTTTCTCCTCGGCATCCACTTCCCCTTCTACTAACCGCATAGATATATCCTTTTTGATCTCCTTATGAAATGCGTTATGCTCTTTGAACGCCGCCGAAATTCGCTTCAAAAACCCTAAATTAGCCTCCGAAACTCCACTATCCGATTCCAAAAACTTTGATAAGTACCTTGCTGCCTTCGACAGCGTCACCGGCTTCGACTTCACTGCCTTGCCGGACAGAGATATCGTCTTCATCGGACCTCTCTTTCTCTCTCAATCGATCGTCTGCGACTTAGGGTTTCTCCAGAAGACTAGCGCTGACAATAATAATTAAACCCGGCCCATTTATCTCGGGCCGGGTCGTTAAATATTGCCACTGTGCAAAAAAAAAAAAAACCGGTGATTTTGTACTCCGACGAAGTGATTTTTGAAGCTTAGGGTTCGCCGGGTGATTGGCAATCGGAAGATTAGGTTTTTTTAATGGAATGTGATGGCTGTCTTCTTTTATGTTTTGTGGTGGATTTGGAATTGTGATCGAGTGTGGATTGAAAAGTGATGTAAAATTGGCTGGCGAACATGGCGGCTGCTGCTGGAGGTGGCGGCAGTATAACTTTCACTAAAAGTTTGTACACGGAAGATAAAGATGCTCAAACAATGTTGTAAGTTTTCAATGATGGGGTGATTTTCCGTTGGAGCTGTTCAAGGGTGTTTTAAGTGTATTATTGGAGCTCTCTTGTCTGAATTACTTGTGCTTTTGTTTACTAGTCTTTAGAAGAAGAGTGAAAGAAGGCATACTTTGTAGTAGTGATAGCTGTAGTTGTTTTCCGTAATAGGTTTTCACTTTTCGATGTCACTATTTATTAAAGATCAGTGGTTGAAGTTTGGGAATTATCAGAATGGAAAGCCAAAGGAGCATGCTTTGCTGGGCCCTCACAATGTAATCTCTTCCTCGTTCTTTATGTCACTATGTGTTATCTTTTTTTTTTTTTTTTGATTGAATCACTATGTGTTATCTTGATGCTACATATTATGGCTTTGCAGACTTTGTTACTGATAAATTACAATGACCCGATCCTTTACTAACCTGGCATCCTGGCCATAGGATAGTGACCTTATCTTTGTGGCATATAATATTGGCATCGGTTTGGCTCTTATCAGCTATCATCAAAATCCATTATTAGGCTGTCGAATTTGACCTATTTATAGTCATTTGAAAAGTGTTAGAGTTCAACATGATTTAATATAATCCAAGGATAATGACCTTATCAACATGATGCTAGTTATCAATTGCTTAAATCGGCTAGTTAAATTGTTTAATCTGCACTATTCTTCAGAGCTGAAGGAATCTCATTTATTTGATCTCACGGCCGGATAAGAAAAGTTTTTGTGGAACGTGCCATGGAAGCCATAGAGATTATCCCGGGCATTTTGGATACTTGACTCTGGTGCTTCGTGTCTACAACATTGGATATCTTGATACTGTTCTCAATATTTTGAAGTGTATCTGTAAGGTAATGACACATATTTATTGCACTGCTGTCATAATTCTATGTGATAAATGCATTTATGCTCCTCAAGGCTGCTCAAAAGTATGGAACTTTGTGTTTGAGTGATGCCTGCTGGTTACTTGGAGATAGATACCTTTTTTCACCCGTGTTACATGGGTCACATGTGATGTTCCGCCTTTAATATATATGGCTTGCTCTTTTATGTGTCAACAGATTGATTCTCTAATCATATTAGATGGGTCATATGTGATGTCCAACTTTAATATATCCAATTCACTATATTACGAGTCAACTTGTTGTTTCTCATCTCTCTTATACAACCTCTTTCATTACGACATCTCTTTTGTGTGTCATTTTTATGGAGTTCTGAATATGGAATTCCTCTTGGCAGTCTGTTCACGAATATTATTGGGAGAGACTCTGCGAAGAGATTTCCTGAGAAAGATGAGCGAGGAACCCTCGGACTGAAACTCCGACAAAATTGAGTTGGTAAAACAGTTAGTTAAAAAGTGTACAACTATGACAGCTAGCAGGAAAGCAGTCGAGTGCCCCGATGTGGATTTGTGAATGGTATGATCACTTTTTTCTTTCGATAATTTTTTTGCAGGGTTTTAAGGTATTTTCTTATTCTCTTGCTCTGAGTGTGGCTTGTATATCAGAATGTAGGCTTGTGTGTCACCTTTGAGATTTGTAAGTTGTGTATGTTTATAGGTTGTTTAGTGTTCCTTTCAAATTTTCAAATCAAAAAATTGTTTATACAATATGAAATATGTGAGCCTATTTCAGATATTCAAGAAAAGTGATGAGCTGCCAAAAAGCATTTTCTTGACGTTGTGGCTTATCGTTTACTTTCCTTTTAGGTCGGTTTGATCAAACCAAAGCTTTTTTTTGAATTTTTAGGTGCTTGCTTTGATGTTGATGTCATTGTGAAAGTGTATGTGAATTATAATCTAGTTTGGGAGGTACTGTTCATTCTCTAGCTAAGATAGGAAAATACCTACTTGAGGAATATTGCTGCTAAGATAGCTTGTTAGTGCATTAAAAGTTGTACACAGTGGATACCTCTTATAAGAAGGTCGCCTTATAGAAAGGATCCAGTGCAGCGCAGCAATATTGCTGCCGGTACCGAAACGGCGCCATTCAGTACAGTACTATATCATCTTTTTGAGGAAGGTATTAAAACACTGTTGTCATTGTGAATGTCTCGCTGTTCAAATGCTAACCGCAAATTAATACTGCTCAACACCTCTGTTTACAGCTATTAGGATTATAACATTTTTGTTGGCGCTTGAGCTCACAGCTGCAATTATATCCTAGTTAGGTTTACTAATTTTGTCTAACTGATTCTTCATAGGAACTCTTAAGACGGGTACTCCTTTTGGTGTCATTCATGATCGCTCTAAGATAAATGATGGCCATATGGAAGAATGTATGTCTCCTATCGCTAGCTCAAAAGAATCTAGGGTTCTTGCAGCCCCAACAACGTTATGGATCCTGCAAAGGTCCTATATCTTCTTCTAAAGATGTCAGATGAGCTACCTGTTTTCTTCTTTATTATCAACAATACGTATTCTTGTTTATTTGTTGATTCTGGTGTCTTTTGTTTCATGCTTCCCCGTATTTTTAATTTATTCTTCAGGATTGTGAGTTGCTGTATCTCTCCAAGCGGCCAGAAAATTCCTTTTTAAGTCAATTGCAGTGCCACCTGTATCCCATACTCCCTTCAATCTCAGTGGATGGTGGTCAGACGTAATTTGTTATCCTCAATTTCTCCTTTTTTCTTCTTCATTTTGAATCAAGTTCTTGAATCCTTTTAATTTTATTGTGTCATTGACAGCAATGAGAGTGATATCACAACGAGAATGCAATGCATACTTGATGCTAATGCTAGGCTTCGTCGGGCTTTAAACGAAAAAAAGATGATCCACGTGCTATTTTGGTATGCTAAAAGGCTTAGCGCCATAGATAGCTTTTCTTTTCTAAATTCTTTGCGTGAATGCAAGTTCTTCAAGGCAGGCCTCTGCACACTATGTATTGTATATAAAAATTTCCCAGTGCTATAAAAAATGTTTTAGATTCGAAACTGCTACTATCCTCATTATGCATGCAGGAGAATTGGCACATTCTTCAGGCTGAAGTTTCATTCTGTATAAATAGTGACAATGAGAAGATACAAAAAATCGTACAAAAATCGCATTTAGTGGATTTATTCAACGATCGAAAGGAATACAAGGGTGCTTTCGTGGGAATCTCTGGGAACTGTGTTGGGTTTAAAGGAAGAACTGTTATTTCTCCAGATCCAAACTTAAAAATTAGCAAGGTTGGTTACTAAATGTACAGTACAGTTTATGATTGGATTATTTTTCATGAGTTGACACAATATGGTTATTCGTATTCAGGTTGAAACAAAATATCATGAATGGGGAGGATAAGTACCCAGATGCACATAGGATCTATTTAGCAGATGGTTCGTCTAAGTAAGAGATACATGTCTCTCAATTAGTCTAACTTACTAAATCATGGGTTTCAAGCGATTTTAAGATTATATTTAATTGTGGGGCTCTAAAGCAAGCTGGTCTCAGAAAGTGTTGTGCAGATGAGCTTGAAATTGGTACCATAGTACATCGTCATTTGGAAGACAACCCAGTTTACATTGAATGTCTATCATGTGCCACAGGGTGACTATTCATTACTTGAGTTGGATGATATTCTCTGCTGTCTATAAACATACTGCTTTATCGATTAGTGAGGGGTTTACTCTTTACTTAGGAGAAATCTGTCTGGTATGTGTTTGTTAGTGCCTTAGTGGCGTAGTATATGAATCATAATATTATGTACAATAAACGTTAAGTAAACTTGGTAGTCAAACAAAGGAGTCTATCTAGCGAGGAGTAGAACCAACTGGCATCAGTTATTTATATAGCACGTGCCAGGTTTTAATGCATTCGTGGGATGTTAAATGTTCCCGGATCAATTTTGTAAGTCTTTTGCTTGAACTCCCTGAAATATTAGAAATGTATGTGCTAATGTCAGCTTTATACTTTCTTTCTTCAAGATTCATTCTCTTTTTCGCTCAATAGGCTCGGGTTTTGCCTTGGAGAGTGAGTTATTAACTTCTTATTTCACCTTTTCCGTGTGTTTTTCTTCCTTCTCAAATGTTGTTTATCTGGTAAAGTATGTTTTGATTGTAGTGTAAAACAAAAAAGATAACGTGAATATTATTTGTAACAGGGTGAAATCTTGGGAATTATAGTACTAGATTGGAATCCAAAAAATGAAAGATAGTGTCCTTATGCTTGCTTCATTAGACTGATGAGCTTCTGTTCAATGCCCCAATAAATGGGAGAGTGGATCCTACTGATGGAGTCACTGAATGTGTCGTCTATACCTATGTGCTTGGAACTGGAATGTTTAAAGTTGGAGAAGTCTTCTTTTTAACTGATGTTAAAGTTTTTGCCTTTTTTTCCTTCTCTATTTAATATATTCATACATCATACCCTTGTTACTGTTTTTGATAATTTTAGTTGTAAAGTTGATGTCTTGACTTTTGGTTCCTTTTTTTCAGGCTGCAGATTCCAGAGCTGAAGTGTGTGCCCGACCTATTGATGGCATGAGGTAATTGCGCCTCACTGGATGAGAAGGTTGACAAAACATTAATTTCTGAAGTTAAAGAAGAGTGTGTAACAAACCATACTGATACTAGGTTGTATTTATATGTAGGCTAAGTCAAGTTTTGGTGGCGCATGTTGGTGGCAGTGTCATGATTCCTCGTGATCCATATGTGCGCTATCTTATAAAAGCTCGCACCGGCATACAACAAATTCATCAGCTCACTTGGAGCTTTGTCATCTTTAAGGCTGTAGAACAAACAACCTGGAGAGGATGACATCCACTCTAGCAGTAGCAGATGTTGGATAAACTTCAATTGGTAAGAAAACTCTCTCACTCCAAAATTGAAGCCGGCAGAAGTTGTAACAATGCTGGTGTTGGTTGTTCGTATACGAAACCAATTGCTTGACAAAAATATTAGAACTAAACCTACTTCAGTTTTAATTGTCACAATTTTTTAAAAAAAATTATGGACATTCACATGACTCAAGGCGGAAATGCGTTAATGTCACAATCATTTGGTCATTTCAATTTAACAACTCGGATATTAACTAGTTATGATTCGCACACTTGTTTGTGGAACCTATCTGATCCCAAGAGTTAATTATCGGAAACCATCAGTAAAAATATGAATTTTTTTGGATAGCCACCTGTAAAATATGATATTACCAATAGTCACCCATTAAATTTTTTTACTAGTAGTCATACATATAAAAATAATCAGTTCAATAAACACTCTCTCATCAACTATTTGTTTAGTAAAAAATAACAATTAAAATTATGAAATTATATTAAAATTCAGAAACGTTCAAAATAGTAATTAAAAATTATCAAACAATTTTTTTATATTTTTGATAAACTTTTGCGCTAAAATTTAGTAAAATTTTGAAATATCGAATTAAATTTATACAAAATATTCGTAAGGTATAATTTTTTTTAATATGAAACTAAATGGGTGGCTTTTTTATATTTGTTTTATGAAATTTTGAATGTTTTGAGTTCCTTTGTTATTTTTTATGACTTTTATGTCGATGGATATGTGTTTATTGAACTGATTATTTTTATATGAGTGACTATTGATAAAAAAAATATTTTAATGAATGGTTATTGGTAATATCACATTTTACGGATGACTATCGAAAAAAATCATATTTTACGGGGATTTTCGATAATAAACCTTGCTTGCAATGCAATTTTGTTAGAAAGGCAATTTTTTATATTTTATTTTTTCGTAAGAATATATAAAATTTTATGGAGAAAAAAAAAGAAAATTATCCCATGAAATAAAACTAATTAGCTGTACTACAAGTAATGTAATGTAACGAGACCGTGCCAGTTGTCAGTCACTGGAACTTACTATTTCCTAAAACACGTTTGCGTCTTTGTCACGCCCTGTGTTTCCTAATAACACTAGTTAGGGTTTTCAAAATTAGGAAATCTTTGTAACGACATGTGCCAGTTGTCAGTCATTCTCGAACTTTAACGTTTGCGTCTTTGTTACGCGTTGTGTTTCCTATAAACACTAATTAGGGCTTTGTTCGGTTTTCAAAATTAGGAAATCCTTGCAACGGCTACCGATCCCATTTCCATCTCAATTCTCTCATCTCTGTGTGTTCTGAATCGCTGCTTCAATGGCTACTGTTATGGCACAACCTTCCAACTCATACTCTTCCCATTCAAGAAGATGCGGCGGTGGTGCCATGTCTCATGTGGTTTGTAAATATTGGCTTGCCGGAAGATGTAACCGACACCCATGCCGCTTTTCGCATCACTCTCCTCCTCCTCTTACCCAACAGCAACCTAGTACTAATTTTCGCTCAAGGAATTTCACAAAACAGCACCCTAATGTCGCAGCGGATAATTCAATCAAGTTCAAGAATTCTTACCATCTGTCGAAGATTGGGAATTCTACTACTGCGACAAACTTAAAGGATGATAGCATGCGCACTGAGGAATTACTTAAAATAACGCCTGTTTCAAAAGCATCCGATGAGAATCAAGCATGTCAGGATTGGATGTCAGGAGAGTGTGTCCAAGCTGAAAACTGCCGCTTTCCGCATTCGTGGGTCAGTAGCAAGGCAAAGAATGATATTGCGAAAATTGCGCAGCTCAAGGAGCATAACAAGTCTGTTACAGGAATTGTCCTCCCACCTGGATCAAACATTCTATATACCGGAAGTAAGGATGGGACATTGCGCGCTTATGACGCAAACACTGGCAAGTGTATTGACTACATCACTGTTGGGGCTGAAGTTGGGTGCATTCTATGTGAACAATCTTGGGTATTTGTTGGAGTGCCAAATGCTATTTGGGCATGGAATCTCGAAACCTCCCAAAGACTTTCACTTGAAGGGCCTGTCGGACAAGTTAATGCTATGTTAGTCAATGACGATACTCTTTTCGCAGCGTGTGAGGATGGGAAAATACTTGCTTACAAGCCTTGTCCGGAAAAGATGACATTCAGACCAATCGCGACACTGAAAGGTCACAGCAAATCAGTGCTGTCCTTGAGCTGCTCAATAACCCAATTGTATTCAGGTTCAGAGGATTGCACAATTAGATGCTGGGACACGCACACATTTCAGTGCACGCATGTACTTGAAGGTCATTCGGGAGCGGTTACGTGCCTTATAACATGGGACTGCATTCTTTTCTCAGGCTCATCAGACAAGAGTATTAAGGCCTGGGTAGGTACAAATGACCAAGGCATTGAAGAAATACATACTTGCTATGAAGAGCAGGGAGTTACCGCATTTATGGGAATGACTGACGCTGCGGTAAAATCAGTTTTGTTTGCGTCCACCAGTGATAACTCTGTGCGTATGTACGAGCTCGGCACTGAAAGATGTTTACTGAACCGTGGAAGGCTGTTTACAGAGAAAAGAGTAACAACAATTTCATTTAGTGGAAGACAAGTCTTCACTGGAGATGCTTGTGGAAATATTCATGTCTGGAACTGGCTGGGCGAACCATCTCAGACATAGAACTGTAATTAATAGAAATTGTAGAGGAAGTAGGAACCATAGCTGCAAAATGTACTTTGAAATTATTTTTGATGAGTATATTTGAGAAAGTTTCAAATGAATAACATAAACTGGACTTTTGCATAAAGTATGAATTTATGATGAAACTGACTTTTTATTTATTTAACAGAACTGAAGGTAAAAGATTTATCAACAAAGCAGCGCTGGACCGTAGCCATTTCATATATATATATATAACAGAAAATAGAAAGAGAGAATAACAACTTCAAAAAATGAATCACAGAGTTTGTAACCAAATCCCCAATAATCAGTATTCTTGGTTCCAACAGCTAGCGTTAACTCCATCGATATCAATAGGGTTCCACCTGCCTAGCTGCTGTTAACTCAAGCCATGCACCTGTGTTTAATTATCAGAAAAATGCATATAATTGCTGTTCCCAAAGATTTGAAACAGTCTCAGCAAAAAGTTCAGGGTTTAGGGTTTGTAATTTGGAAGTGTGATGCCCCAACATATGGTCATCAGGTAAGTGAAGATGTCGTCGTCCTCTCTAAGCTAAGCTCCTAGTCTGTAATGCAATGAATGAAACCCTATGGAAAAATTGTATTGTTTGAAAATTTCAACTTTTTTATATTTTACGGAAATAGATAATAAAAAAAAGTTGAAAAAATTGTCAGCTATGGGTTCCTTATGGAAATTTTTTGAGTTTTACGGGTTCTTTTCTGTAGTTCGTTGTTTAACATGTGTTTTAAAAGTATAAGTAAATTGTCAGCGCGACATCGATATTCCTCCGGTAAAACTAAAACTCCGGTTGGTGGCCCTAGTCTGAAACAAGCCCTACATGATTTGATCCTAAAATGAGTGGCGCACATCTATTCCATTCCCCTGCTTTATTTTGCTAACTTTCGCATCCTCGTCCATCCCTCAATCCATGTCGTTGCTTCGCTTGCGAAGACGAGGTCTTGCCACATCGAAACACACATGTCAGCGTGATCGTCGAGGCTGCTCTTCATATCTCTTCTTTTGACCTTAGTAAAAATTCTAGTGAGTTGATTTGAACTGAACTCTAAATTGAGCTGATCCGAACAAAACATGCATTGTTAGAAAGAAATTCATAAACGAACATAATATTTGATTTATTTACATTGTATAGTTTTATTGATATGCATAAACTTAACAATCCGATCATAACACATGACAAGGTGTTCGAATCTGCATATCTTGACATTTTAGAAAAACCGAAAAGAGCAATTGAATCAAGTGCGAGGCATGATAGGTTTTCGTATTGTTGGGAATAATTATGATGATGATATGATCATAGATGATGGATGGATTTTGTTTTATGTTCTAATTAAAACTGCTTTGTATATTTATTAAAACAAAATCTATATATATATATATATATATATAATAGTATAGGTGAACAGGCGGTCAAATGTGAACTGTCCAAAATACCTCTCTCCTCTATTTAATTTTTTAATCATGTTTCCTCTATTTCACGTGACCACACGGGCATATTCCGACTTATTAAAAATTTAAAAAAATTTAAAAATTTAAAATAAAAAATTAAAATTTACACACAACACATGAGATCGTTAAAAATTGATCGATCAAGTCTCGCCAGTATTTGATCAATTTGCGCTTGAAACGACGCATATCCGTCGAAACGACGAACAGTTCGCTAGTGTTTTTATAATTACAATGGGCAGTTTACATGCGATAA
>JAWWMW010001202.1:28601-46563 GCA_035048345.1 Echeveria elegans
TCAAAATGTCTTAAATATCCTCAAACATTGAATAATCATTTTTATTATAATTAAATGGATATTAATTGGATAATCTCGACCATTGATTAGAAGGTACATCTATGGTTATGATCTCTTTATATTTTTTATATTTAGATATTTTTTACCTGATCTCTACCATAAGAACTTACTCTCAAAAAATGATTTTATTTTATTGATAGCGATAAACTTGTTGAATGCGGGTAAATTACAACTTAAACGAGAAAAAATAAGCAAAATAAGTGATCGTTCAAACCACCATAGAAGCTCTATCTTTTTATTCAAACGAATTAGTCTTAAATAAGTAAAAAAAAAAACCTCCTAAGCTAATGTTGGAACACAAAGTCATAATTTTTTTTTGCAATTGAGTTTTCACTTTCAAAATTGCCATAAGTTTGAGTTTTATTTGACTTTTAACCAACCAGCCTTTGAAATGTTTGTTGTTCCAAAACTCAAATAATGGATTCTGTCAGCACCAGATAAAGTCTCGGAGTAAGCCTTAAGAAGTCGAACCGGGTAATCATATCTCGTGTTATTTTACTTTCAGTCTTGTCAAAACACTTATCTAAAAAGCTGAGTAAGTAAATCTCTACACAAAATAGGTTACGAGATTAACTCATTGTTGCTTCAAGAACAAAGTGAAGCAAAGCGTAAGAAAATTTAGATCTTTCTGAAGCAAGTCCTGAGATAGGTCTAATCGTTAACGAAAATTAGTTTCGTTAATTTCAGAACGTCATGGGCATAGTAAAATTTAGATTTTCGATCCTATGTGAGTGCCCCCAAATCTTTGACGACGAATTCTCTATGCGTGCGGTCAATAAAGTGGCGTAGTAAAACATGATCCAAGCCTGTGGCAGTTATGTCGTCAACATAAAGTAACAAGAATATGATGGATGAGCCTCAGTGAAAGAAGAAGTGACACGAATTCGATCAGCTGGCACGAAAACAAATATCAAATAAATAGGAACTGAAAGCAAGAAGCCTGGCGAAGACAATATAGTGCCCCTCTTTAGGCGACAAGACCTGCCTTATAGCGATCGATCGAATCATCAATCCGACATTTGGTCCAAAGACCCACTTGGAACCGACAACACTTGCATTCGAAAGAGGAGGAACAAAATCCAATGTAGTGTTAGAACGAAGGGCATCAATTTCCACTTGCATAGCCGTAAACCAGTGCGGAGATTTTAGAGCTGATTTTAAGCCACGAGGTTCAGACGAGTTCGTCAAATAAGTTAATCCTGATTTTGACCGAGTCACCATTGAACGCGATGGATTTGGGATGGGAGTTGAATGTGACGGAGCAACTGATTCTGGATTGGGATGGACTGACGGAGACGGAAGAGGTTCGACCGGGATGGGATCCAGAGGCAAAGCGGTGCGTGGCGGTTATTATTGAGAACGGTGAGTGGAAGAAGCAATATATCAAAAGCGGGCCCAATACATGAACATGAGCCCAAATTATTTGAATGATAGATTGGGTGGGTAAGACCGCCCAATAGGAGGAACAAGCGTTCAAAGGATCATAACATCGAAACTCTTTGTACATGTTGTTGTAACCCAAGGTGTCTGGTCGACTCTGAGGAACCAGCTTATTAATATCATAACCTCTCATATATGGAAACGCTCGCCATCCAAATGGGCGAAAAAAAGAGTAATTTGGAACTGAACCAAGTAAGACCTCAAATGACGATTTGTTATTCAAGATAGGTATATTCGAACAGTTTATTGGTATAAATAGCGGTAGCAAAGGCATCAAACCAAAATGAAGTCGGAGCATGTTCGTGAAAAAGCATAGCTAAACTGAATTTCGAAATATGTTCAATGCTTATGCTCGGCACGACAAGTTTGCTGAGGTGTATAGGAACAGGAGAAGCAATGCATAATGTCGTGCAAGGTAGTAAAGTCATGCACACTACATCACTTTGGAAAACTTTTAAAGTAGCAGAAAAGAGGTCGCACACAAGCTTATGAAAGCGCACAAATACAGATTTCGCCCGAAGTGGATACAGCCAAGTGAAACGAGAATGATCACCAATAAAGGCAGAAAACTAGAGCCGGACCTCACAAATCGCAATTTACTAAATCAAGTACATGAGTTGCACGTATGTCATTCAACAGAAAAGAAGGACGCTTACTTTTGACTAACAGACACGACGAACAAACACCGAGATTCGATAATAATGATATAACAGTTAAATGACCAAGTTTATTCAAAAAACTGATCGCTGAATTTGGAACTTGCCCCAAACGAATATGCCAATGCAGCAACCAAAGCATATTGACCATGTTCAGGACTGTATAAACCGTGATCACACCGGCCCTGAGCTAATACCATCTTTGTTGCCCGACTCTTATAGTGAAACAATTTGAAAAAATACCACATCAACAAGATAGTCAATGGTTAACTTGGTGATAGACAACAAATGATAAGTCAAATGTGGAACAACCAAAACAGTGAATTAATATATGATGAATAATACGAGTAATTGGTAAAAAAGATCCATTGCCGACTAGTAGAGGAATCTTAGGGGCCGAACAGTGAATTATTACCAGTATAGAGAGTAGAGGAATCTTAGGGGCCGGCGAGTGAGACGTCATATGAGAAGAGGCGACGAAATCTTCAAGGATGTTCCTATATGATAATTCTCATACAAGAAAAGATTTTTATATAGAGACTCATCCGTGGCAACTTTGGGATTACTCATTTTGTCCGAGAAAATAATTTGTACATCATCTTGCAAAATGAAAACTGGTGTCAATGAGAGACGTGCAAAAAATAATAAGCTTACTCTTGGGCACTGGCACTGGTCGTCTCATTTCCGGGAAACATAGGCATAATATTGTGCCATGGGAACCACAAAAGCAACTACTAATAGACCTCCAACCACAAGGCTGAACTGCCCTCGTTTCTCATCTGTTTCTTCTTTAGTCTTAAAGTTTGACTCACGCTTATTTTCCTTTAGTTGAGGGCCGCCGGGGTCTGGAAGGCCATCAATGGCAGCTACGAGTCGCTTGGCACTGCTGTATACTGCTTCGTTGTACTTCTCATCCGTAGCAAGAACTACATGAATAGCAACTAGGTTACAAGAAAAACAGAAGTTTAAATCTAACACGAAGAAAAAAGAGTGATTCCATGAGAATCTGAGTAGTGCATGGTAATGCACTTAGTACTTGAGTAAGCAATAAATCTGAAACTACAGTTATTTTTTGCCCTAATTTAGTGAAATGAGGATTGTTCCGTAAACAAATGATCAATATTTATCAAGTTTTGATGTCCTGATGTCTTTGGAAATTTTAATAAATATAAAGGTAACAAGAGATGGGATACCAGGCAGGTTCTCTGCTACAGTGGCGTCAAGGACAGTGTCACCAACGGCTTTGATGAACGATGGGCCTCCTGTAATAGCACCCTCTTTTTGACTGGTAACAAGCACAACTATACCCTTGTTGTCGCCTTCCTCAATCGTGGGATACCAACGCTCCAACAACTGATCAGCATACTCGAAAGCATCTGCCTTACTCTGCAATCGTCAAATAGTAAAATATCTATCATTGCTATTGCCAACTTCAAATACTACTAAACATTCATTCCAAATTTAAGCAGATTCCTACGTATAAATTACTAACATTCGTTTATAAGACTATGAGACAAATACGAGAGTACTCACTGTAAGCTTTCTGACAGTGACGAAGTTAATGTGAAAGTTCTTCCTGAACTCCAAATCAGACAACAACCTCTTCAAATCGGACTTAGTGACGCGGCTAAGGACGCCAGCATCATCCACTACATAACTGTCCTTGGGAGGCCCATCGTTTAGCACATCAAACTCAGAGGCCAATGCATTCCCACTCAAAAGATCTGGTCCAAAACTGAGAGCTAAAGACAAAGCTAAAGCAGCTGCTCCCTGCTGAATATGTGTAATCCAGTTTGTGGGTGCTAGAAAAGATTGAATCTTTAGGCTACAATTGAGTGAACAAGAAATGGGGTTTGTCAAAGGAAGTGAATTTGAACTGGGGTGGGGAGATGTAAGGGTTCTTGAAGATGATGATGATTTAGGATTGAGGAGTGGAGAGAATGAGTGAGATGATAGAATGGTTTCCATGCTAAAGAAGTGGTAGCAGATCACTCAGTGATGATGATGATTGGGTTCTCTAATGGTTTGATTTTTTGTACATCTTTGTTTTGTCTAAGAAATTGTGAATTGCAGAGTTCCATTTTCTCAAAGTTATTCAGGAGGGGTGTGTTGGATTTGGTTGGTCGAGAGCTTGAGGGAGTGGATAAGGTTTTCCTATGTAAGTGTTTGTAGATGGAGTTATGAAGATGACTAGTGGCTACTGCACTGCACTGCACTGATGCAGCACTCCACAATTCTTACTCTCTGCGCCCATAAAATGCATATATCCTCCAAAAAAAACTTATTGTTTATATCATTCACAAAATTATACACTTCATTCGGTAAATAATATAGAGAAAAAATATAGAGTATTTGGTTAAAGAATATGTAGTTTAAAATACACATTACAAGTCAAAAAAGTAAAACATGTGGTTCGAAATAAAATAAATAATGAAAAGTGGACAAACTTGGGAAGACCGAAATAAGAAAGTGAACATACATTTAGGGATAGAGAGTACATTTTATGCATCACATACATTTTTTTATGGGAACTCTTATTATTATTTATGATAAGAATCATTTTTCAAATAATATATTTCAAATTTTTTATAAGAATTTTTTTGAAAGGATACAAAATTTTCATTGTATTTTTGTTCCAATTACTACTAAACACGTTTATGAATGGAAAAAATATTTGAATTTTGATACAATCTCCCTATATCTCATTGGGGAATGATGTTTGGCGGTTATCACCCCACTAACCCAATCCAACCGCTCTTAACCACACCTCCAATTTTAACCGCACTCAACTTTAATCTTTCCTCACTCTTAACTCAATCATGATCATAATTTAACCACACAGTTAGAGGAGAGCAAACGGGAATTTTTTGTTTTCACGTTTTTCGTTTTCCCGATCAGAAAAATGATTTCCCGTTTCTCGTTTTTCCCGTTTTTCTATTTATAATACATATTTTATTTATTTATTTTATTTTTATTTATGTTTTATTACACATACATAAAACAATAGAAAAATAAGACATTTTGTGACATTAACAAATAATAAATAATATTAACATCCTTAATTCATGTAACATCCCTTGATTTTAATACTAATTTGTTTAATAAAAATTTAAAATATATAATAAATATATATACGGGAAAACGGGAAACTTCCATTTTTGAAAACTTTTACCGTTTCTTTTTTTTTTTTTTTCGTTTTACCGACTGGAAATTTCCCATTTTCCCATTTTTTCGGTAAAACGGTACAACGGGTAGGAAATAAAAACGAGGAAACGGAAAATTCCCGTAATGTGCTCTCCCCTACACACGGTAGTTTACGAACTTAACCCATCTTCTTCAGCATTTATATACAAACTCACTCTAAACCAAAGCCCTAAACAGGACCGATCAAAAATCCAATAAATCTAATTTCAAGAGCATGATGTTTGGTGAGTACAAATTCAACGCTCCGTCGTCTCTCCTTGTACAAGGACATGACATTCCCGACTCAAGACGGCGATGCATTCAGGGTGACTCGAACTCGAACACTCTTGATACGCCGACAAAATCTTTTAAAATATTACTTTGTTAAAGGTCCCATTTTCTAAGAGTTTGACTTTCTCTTAGATATCGAGTGTGTGTCAATTTATTCACTCGTTTCAAGATCAAACTTTATAATCATGACGACTATTATTTTTAGTAAAAATAAATTATTTTTTGAAACTTTTAATTAATACTTCTTCATTTTATAACTTTTCAAAAAAATATATATTTACTGAAATTTTTAGTAATATTCTAATTTCAATATTTCTGTACATTAATAATTTTCTTCTTGAATTTGTTAGAATCTCCTTGAAAGCGTCTTTCCTTCGTCTTAACTTAGTTTCTTTTTGTATGTCCATTTTATGTTAATAGTTAGGCTTAGGCAGGGTATGTAATTGTTAATATTTAGAGGGCTACTTTTGTTATTTTTTCATTCTTGTTGTGCATATGTAGTAATGTTTCAGGTCTTTTGTTAATTAAGAAAAAGTTTCATCGTCTCTCTTTGCGTCGTTGCCCTAGCGTCGCCGCCGCTTGCTATCGGTCAACGAGCGTTCCTCAGTGAGTTTTTTTTTTCAGTTTGACAAGGTATTCATTAGAAGGCAAAAACAAGTCATTTGTGGCTAACAAATATGATTAAAGAGGTCACAGTGACGACCGTCTCTCGTTAATTCAGTTTATGTAAATAAAAAGATGCGATTCTTCACTCGTTGCCACTAGCTGGACTCCCAAAACGTGAGGTATGCGCTGAAGGAATGAGTATGGACACTTTCTTATATCTCTCAGAACAAACCTGATTTACAGTGATTTATTGTTTTAAGCTGAACTGAAACTGATCTGAATTGATTTGAACAGACCTGAACTAACTTTAGCGAAAATTTTGAAACTCCATATGCTACTAATTTGATAGATTTTATATGTAAAAAAATGTTATATGTTGTTTAGGAAGTGATTATGTCTCATGCAAATTTATTTATAATTTAATAAATTAATATTTATCAAATGAATTGACTTGAACTGATGTGACTTTAAATTAAAGTCAAAAAACACACAATGTTTATTCTTTTTTGAGATGCTTCATATTTACTAGTATTTACTCGGCCATATATATGCTAATATTGGGTTGGAGGAAGCAGGAAACACTTGCAAAAACTCGTGCTGTTTGGTTTTGCCCAATGCAGAGTCTTGTTGAGAAGATACTGAGATATATAGTGGGTAGGTCTCAGGTGCATCTACCTAGCAGTGCCTAAACCGAATCAGAAAAATATATAGAAATTGATAAAAACAAGGAAGTTCATCCATCCTTATTATTTTCTTCACAATTATCATCAGAATCAGCAAATTCGTCAAAGAAATCATCTAAATACCAGGGACATTGCTCATTCCAATCGGCCCGTTGAGCATGGGCTCGCCACTTTTGTTCAGCTATCATTTCTGGCGAGAGTCCCCACTCGAGCATTTCTTCTTCACTATGATTTATTGCTAGAGTATACTCTCCCCCTTCCCCCAACTGCATTACTCGAACCTCACAGTTCCCAAAATTATTTAGATATTCAAACTGCTCAACCGTCCATTTGAACCATTTCATGAGAAACACTCGCGAGGCTAGGCCATGGGACACAATAATGAGATTAAGGTCTTGTGATGGGTTTTGATGAAGTCTGTTTAAATCTATGTCCCTCCATAAAGACTCCAGAAAACCTGCAAAACATAAATTATGGTCAGCCACAACACGGATATCAGCTGGCCTTCGTTCGCATTTTTGAAATTGACAACTTCTATCCCATTAACTGTCATGTAAAATAAAGCCACTCAAAACCCAACTCATGAAATCCAAAACCTAGGCTATCGTAATCAACGACTAGCATCGCAAAATAAAGCAATCAGACATCATCTCCCAAACAATTGCAACTCTTCTCACCATAAAATTTCTACATCTATGCACACAACCACTCAATTGCTACTGGAATTTTACTCAGTTACTCACAGAACCCGCAAATATATACACTATGCTGGTCAAAGAAAATCTGAGGTGTTACCCAATTGTAATCCTAATTCGAGTCTAAGATCATATTCAGTTAAGAACCAAGCTCCAAAACACGTATGTTCTTAAGGGAAAGAAGCTGTAGATTGAAGAAAATGATCAAACACCTAGCCCACTAAAAACACATGTTCTGGCTGATCTTGGTAAAAAATACCCTAGCCTGAAAGGCTGAAACTAGATCCAACAGCCAACTAAACCTTCAAATTGCAGCTAACTATCCCCGCAAAAAATCCAATCCAACACACAGAAACAGTTCACCAATTCCAGAAGCACCAGCTGCAAGCTACTACAAACTCCCCTTGTCTTCAGATCTCATCTAAATTAACTACCTATATTAGCAACCGTAAAACTCTAAAACTACTCTACATTAACCTCGAATCATCAAACAGAATATGTACAAAAACATCAAAAGATGCAATCTAAAGAGATGCTGTACTTACTGGAAACACGGTCATACACATCGGAAGCAGATTCTCCTTCAGGAAACCTATAAAAAAATCTGCCAAATTTCTCCCTTGTCTTCTTAACAGCCTTCATCCTCTCCTCAATCTGGAAATTGCCGAAATCCTGCTCTCTAATCCTACACTCTTCTCTAACCCCAATCACCCTCTTCCTCGAGAAGGAGCGCCCCATCTCCCGCAAAGTAGATCTCGTCCGTTCGTAAGGGGATACGTAAAAGTAAACCTTCCAATCGCATTTCCCTTCTCCAGAAATCAACCTTCTGATTCTCTCTCCAGTTTCTCTGGCTTGCTCCAGCCCAAACTCCGTGAGCGGGATTTTGTAATCTGGCGTCGTTGAATAGGCGGAGTTGTCTAGATTCCCTTGGCTCTCGCCGTGCCGGACTAGGATGATACGTTTCGGTAATAGCTTCCGCTGGTTCTGATGTAGCGTTTGCATGACGATGACGAATTGCCCCAAGGTTTCAGTTCACGGACAAACTATCTGTCATATGCGGTGGTTTCCGGGGACAAATTTCTTTGAATTGCTGCGTCTTGCTGAAATGGGCATACTTCATTTCATCAAAGCTTCCATCTTTCGTTGTTTTTTTGTCACTCAGATTTGTTTAGTGAACGTGCAGATTAAGCATCTACACAGCATCTATCACGAAAGCAAAAATCTCCATTTTGGCATTTTCTGTATCCTAATTTTTCATCCGTGAAAATTTTAGTGGAAAGAAAAGAGTGAAATTCTTTATTGAAAAATGTTGAATAAAAAGTTTTAAATTGGATTGTTTGCTATAGTTTTCATTTTTCAATTTTATTACGTCATATATTCTTTCTATAAAAAAAAAATTCAAGACTCATATGGGCCAACGATTTTTAATGTTTCTCTTTCACATATTGGAATTTTGTATACCAATTCAACAAATTGTCCATTAACGATTAATGTTGGCAAACTTTGTAATATCATGACTCAAGTTTTCTGACAGAAACTAAAATGCAACATCATTTTAGTACGACTATGTTTCTTACTCCCTCCGTCCCATAAATTTTTTTCTATTGTGATTGTTGGCACGATAATTAAGGAATAATGAGAGTGTGAGAGTAAAAATAAGATAAAGTAGGTGAACGAAATATAAAGTAGGAAAGAGAGTATATTATGAGAGTGAATTAATTACCATAAAAGTAAGTAGGAAGAATTTTAGGGAATGCTCAAATAGAAAAGTAGGAATAACTTTTTTAGGACGGATGGAGTATATGCCTAAAACAACACGTATTTGACATATTTAATTTCCCCGACCACGAGAGAGGTTTTGTAGGAGTCACATTTCAAATTGAGCAGTTCTAAAGATCCGATTATCGGGTCACCTGATGATTTATGTTACCAACAAGCCCCCATTTGCACTAAAGACAAAATTTGGCTGGGTTATTTTGGTAATTTCAACGAAATAACGAAACTCCCCTCAGTTTGGTTGCTACCTCTAAAAACAGCGGGGGGTTTTGAGTCTTTTATGTCCATCAGTAAATGCCGACATTCGGGGATTTAAGCATTTTCCTTTCAAATTATATCAAAAGGATTTGGCAGAGAACGAGAGGTTATGACTTCGGCAGAACAAGTTGTTTTTTCCCTTCTCCAACTGATCCTTTAAATTAACTTTAAAACTTATTGTTTCAAAGGCATTTGTGTTGATACAATCTGTGGGGTGGCGTCAACAAGGACTTGTTCTTATATTAAATCTTTGCTCCGACAAAGTCAAGAAAGCTCCAACACATCGCTCCACAAGCGTGTACAGACGGACTTAGTTGTGCGCACATCCATGTTCAAATGATTCAGTATGCTTAGCACGTATTTGTATTCAAGATTGAAAAGAAATGAAAGTTATGTAAAGATATATATGTACCCCGTACATTGCCCATTCATTCCTCAAACCAGTTCCTAGTTCACCAATGGTCGGACCTCCTCCTCGCCTCCTCTTCCTCCTCCTCCTCTTCATAGCCGTGACATGGCCTGTCCCGAAATGTGATGCTCATAAAAGTCACTGGCCTGACTCTAATCTCACATTTGAGAATCCAAGCTTGAAAAAAGCCTACGTTGCACTTCAAGCATGGAAGGACGCAATGCTATCTGACCCTTTCAACTTTACCGCCAACTGGAACGGTCCCGACGTGTGTGACTACCAGGGTGTGTTTTGCGCTCTGTCATTGAAAAATAAGACCGAGAGAGTGGTGGCTGGAATTGATCTTAACCATGCTGACATTGCTGGATATCTCCCCAAGGAATTAGGCCTTTTGGCCGATTTGGCTCTTTTTCATATCAATACTAATAGGTTCTGCGGCACCGTGCCCAAGTCATTCAAACGGATGAAGGTCCTCCATGAGTTGGATCTGAGTAACAATAGGTTTGTCGGTCCTTTCCCAGAAGTGGTTCTTCAATTGAAGTCGTTGAAATTTATAGATATTCGGTTCAATGAGTTTGAAGGGGCTATACCTTATGGCCTTTTCGACGCACCGCTCGATGCCATCTTTTTGAACCACAACAGGTTTCAGTCAGGGATCCCTGGAAATATTGGCAACTCACCGGTGTCGGTCCTTGTCATAGCAAACAACAACTTTGGCGGGTGCCTTCCAGCAAGTATTGGTAAAATGGCCAAGACGCTGAATGAGATCATTTTAATGAATGACAACCTCACCGATTGCCTACCAGATCAAATTGGCCTGTTGAAAGAAGTCACCGTTTTCGACATCAGTTTCAACAAGCTCAAAGGATCATTACCCAAGTCAATTGGAAAAATGAAGAGCTTAGAGCAGCTGAACGTTGCGCATAATCAGTTCATAGGCAAAATACCTGCTGAAATCTGCCAGTTGCCCAATTTGAAGAACTTCACATATTCATTCAATTACTTAACCGGGGAGTCAGACAAATGTGCTTCTATTAAATCCTCCAAGTCGAGCAAGAGGAACTGCATGGACGGCATAAAGGATCAGCGGTCGAGCAAGGAGTGCGCCTCGCGAGTGGCGCGGGAAAAGATGGATTGTAGCAAGTCAACATGCTTCGTGGCGCCAAAGAAGAGAAAGCCACCACCGCCACAGGTGTTCAGTCCACCACCATCTCCAAGAAAATCACCTCCACCTCCATCACATGAAGAAGACCCAAGAGAACGCTTTAGGCCACCACCACCTCATGTGTACTCACCTCCATCTCCTCCGCCACCTTCGCCATCACCACCACCGGCATCTCCGCCTCCTCCGACTCATGAGGAAGAGCCAAAAGAGCACTATAGGCCACCGCCCCCACCTCTTTACTCACCTCCTCCACCAACACATGAAGAAGAGCCAAGAAAGCACTATAGGCCACCACCGCCACCTCTCTACTCACCTCCTCCATCCCCGCCCCCACCATCACCTCCTCCACCATCAATGCCACCTCCACATCCATCACCACCACCCCCGACGCATGAAGAAGAGCCAAAAGAGCACTACAGGCCGCCACCTCCACCTCTTTACTCACCTCCTCTTCCACCGTCACCTCCTCCTCCATCGCCACCACCACCATCTTACCCATCTCCTCCACCACCTTCACCACCTCCACCATCATATTCTCCCCCACCGCCACCACCATCACCACCGCCATGCTCACCTTCTCCTCCGCCGCTATCACCACCCCCACCCCCACCGTCACCTCCTCCTCCATCACCTCCCCCACCATCGTACCCATCTCCTCCACCCCCATCCCCACCTCCACCATCATATTCTCCTCCACCACCTCCTCCATCCCCTCCTCCACCGTCATACTCATCCCCGCCACCACCTTCACCTCCACCACCAGCACGCAAGTGCACCACCTCGCCTCCGCCGCCGCCGCCGCCACCAGTAGCAGCTCCTCCTTGTCATGAGCATGAGAAACCAGGTTACAACAATACCACCCCACCTTCTAGATACTGAAAATGCACACTCATTATGATATGATGGTCAGTCCGGGAAGATACTTCACCAGCTCCCTCTCCCAGTGTGATTTTCTGAATACCATATAAATCTCTCTTTGTATCTTCGTCCCATTTTTACCATAAATATGATTTCTTTTTTTTTACTGGCAAACATCTACCACCTAAAACTGCAAAATTGCATCTCTTAAGTACATATCACTTTGTTGCCTTTCGAATGAGCTTTCAATCAATCTGTTGCTTTTCTTCCCCAATTTGACTTGCAATTTTCGCCTTCAAGACTGTATTGTTACGTACTTTATTTACTTAGCGTATTTTATATTTTAGCCCTGTAACTGTAACTAACAATGGACAAAGTTGCCGGTGAATTTTGCATTATTTACTTCATATATTGTTACGTACTCATGTGTGTATTGGATATTATAAATACAGAGGAAAGGAAAAGGTTTTAGGAAAATATTCATTTTATTGATATTAGTTTTGTTATACAAGTGTGGCTTTTGCTGACTAGTAAAACATATTTAAGATACTTATTCTATTCATACTAAACTCTTATCGAATACCAACATTGTTCATTTACAGGACTCCCACAGTTGTATTCCGCTAGCTTCTGAGAATGTATAATTTAACAAATGACAGGAAATAATAATTTTAAAAAAATGGATATATTGTATTATTCTTGTATTGATTTAACTATTGCAAATCATCCATAAAAATCCAAGAATTTTTTTTAAATTTTTTCCAGCAAGGAAATCAAGATGATATGGAATTAGCCGGACATGTATAATAACAGTTGCATAAGGAAGTACGGGCAAAAAATTCGCATGAGCCAACACCATTGTGATACTGTTACTGACTAGCACATTTCTGATTACAACACGAGTCTCCGCAGGAATCACAAGCACCCCCACTTCCGCGACAATCACGTCGAATAGGAGGCGGAGAATCAGGTGGTCCACACGGATACACGCACGAGCAAAGTTGATTAGGCCATATGCCATCACATACTCCCTGGCCGCCGGGATACCTTTGGCTACACAAGCTATTGCAGTCTTGATTACTGCTACATTTAGTGCCCAAGCCAACGGTACATGACTTTGTAATTGCTTTTGTAATTATTACACCTGTAATTTCATGACCAATATATTTAACATTGGAAAAAAAAATACTATTTCGCAAACCAAAAATAGATGAATATCAAGTTATTAGTACCTTGCGCCATGATCATAAGCACCGCAAAGATGACTCGGTTTTGGATGATGCTTTACTTCATGCATGACACTGACAATTTATATACTTTGTTTAGTGCTGATGAACCACTGAAACGGTGGGCTAATATCTGACCAGATTATTAAGCTAATGACTCATTAATTAACTCTTTTGACCCGATTTATTAACACCATTGATTATCAAGATTGACTCGAATTAATTTGACTTTGTAACTTCAGTTGTCAAAAAAACAAATTCAAACTAAAATATTTTTTGTAATATATAAATTAATTAAATTCAACTCATGATATATATAGATTTATTTACCAAAAACCCGCCCGTAAAGAAGTCGATTTGTTTAAACCACCCGTGAATAAACAAAATATTATAAAAACCCACCTGTGAAGAAAAAAAGCTAACAACTACATTAAGATGAAAAGTAATTTGTTTTATTATTATTGTTGTTGTTACTGTTAAAACATCTAGGTAAATTCATAAATTCACAAAAAAAGATTCCTAAAACCTTACACAAATTTGAGGGAAAAATCATAAAATATATAAATAAAAAGTCAGAATTTAAGTTTAGTTAATGTCAATCAACGTTTTTAATGTATTTATTTGTTTAGTAACAAATAAGTATTTAAATATCTTGAGGAGGTTTTTTTTGTTGGTAAATCATTAAACAAACTTTGAAACTCCCATTGATAGCACGATCTTTTGAAGCAACGGAAAATATACGGAACTCGATCGCTAGCGCGAAATCTCAAGACAGAAGACTGAGATAAAAAGTCTAAAATCCATCAAAAAAATATAGGAAAACCCTAATTATTTTATTGAACAAAAAGATGTGAGATAAGAATAAGAAAATTTGCTTAAAAATAAAAATAAAAAAAACCATAAAATGATATAAAAATCCTAAATAAATCAGATGGGCCAAGAAGCCCAACAATCCTCCTGAAAAAGTCCTCCACTTCTCTAGGTTAAAGAGACTCTCTTCATTCGCAAACAATATTAAGTTCAGATATATATATATATAACAATGACATCGTTGTATAACTTTTCATCCAACTAAAATATTAATTCATAAGACACCAGCATGTCAATCAACATTGTTTCTGCAAATCTTACTCCATCGTTAACAACTTTGGTCACCTGACATATGTCTGCAACCACATTATTGTTGTATCATGTAACTTCCAAAGCCGCCGCTGAAATATCTTCAGTGCGCGCTATTACTAATGTTGCATCGTCTTCAATAAAAGCTCCAATGAATGAAATTTCGTCTCGTCTTCGATTCGTTCTCTTTAGATAAAGTTTCCAGCTCTTCATAGACTTGTTGAGCTTCAAATATATTTTCTTCTTTCTTCTCGAAGACACGCGTCTCTCTTATCTCCTGAAAAGGTTGCGCTCTCTAATAAATTTGAACTTGGACCTCTATAGGTGTATCTTTTGTTATTGCCTATAAATCTTCATCTGGCTAAAGAAATTGACGTTTGTAGAAAGAGTGGTCAAATATTCTCCGGCATACAAGTTCCTTGCCCTTCCTTTTTCGTTGCAACATAAATTTATTCCACCATATAACAACAACACTCTTCAACCGTATAGCCACAACATTGGTCTCTTTATCTATTGAAACATTCATTACCTCTAAGAAATTGTCAACCTCTATATGCCAATTTTGAAACTCTTCAACAGCGTTCACGTCTCGAAAAATAACAACAGAATCTCCATCATTTGATATGTGTTGTTGATGTTCAACGTCGCAGCAAACGTGTCTTGGTAAATCGTAGTATTTCCTTGAGGACCATGTAAAGAGAAGAAGATGATTGAGACAAGATGGAGACTAATATGTGCCTATAAAAGGAGAATGAAGTCAAAGGAATTCAGCAGACAACATAATATCGTTGGTTTCCGCATTTTTTATTTCGCAAATGGTATGGTTAAGTCGAAGTTCCATCTTCAATTTTTTTCACCAATCGATATTAATAATTGTAACAATGACTCAATGACATGTTAAATGAATCAAACATACAATGTTATTTATGAAAACCGAAAATCTTCCTCCACGTTTATTTATCTTTTAACAAGGGGAGTAGCAAGTACAAACGAACAACCCTTGGGAAGTCAAACAATGCCCACTTCCTCCAGTTGGGTACAAAGTCTTACATCTCTGATCGCAGCAATCATTCCCGCAGTACTTGACGCTACAATTACCGCCACCGCCTCTACGGCAATATCGCGTCTCCGCCTCAACTTATGTAAATACCGAAAACCAACAACAAAATATACTCAAGATCTAAAATAAATAAATATACGTAAGCCAAACACACATTTTTCTAAGGTTTAGATGGTACACACCGAAAGTGGATACTAAGAAGGTGACAATGAAGAGAAGAACAACGAGGCTGATTAACTTCGCCATTGAAATCAATAAATCAAATACGAACTTTTTATTGATTTACAGATTCAAGTGAGATATAAATATGTTCGGAGATTTATAACAAAATGCAGAAAGGGTTGTAGCGTAACGTTTACAAATTTGGTCAGCGTACCAAGAGGGCTCGGGTTTGAATCGCTCTGGATGCATCTCCGTCTTGAGTCAGGGGAATGTGCTGTCCTAGACGATGTAGAAATAATTTAAAAAAATAATAAATTACAAAATAACAAAATGGGGACACTAAAATGAAGGTGAGAAGTTTTGCTTTTTGTGGTGCTCACATTTATTGTTTTAAATCATTAATAAATGCTTCGTACATTTACGATGAATAATATATTCTAAGTAAAATTTAATTAACATACATTTACTAACTTAATTTTTTGTGTGAACTTAACTTAAATTTAAGTTCAAGTGAACGGACACTTACTAAAAAGTTATCGCCAATTTGTATTTCCAAAGAGATCATCAATTGCTTCCGAAACTTATCGTAGTTAAAAGTCAAATCGATTTGCCATTCAGCCATTTTAATTGAAATTTTGCTAATGTTCTTATGAACAAACTTATCGTAGCTAAAAGTCAAATCGATTTGCCATCATACAAGTGCCAAACTTGTCGTCCCGCCGTTTCTCTCTATAATTTATTCTTGCAATTGAAATTTTTGAATGTTATATATTTCTAATTTTTTGAATATTGTTCCATTATATTATTTTT
Source organism: Echeveria elegans (assembly GCA_035048345.1). Lineage (NCBI taxonomy): Eukaryota > Viridiplantae > Streptophyta > Magnoliopsida > Saxifragales > Crassulaceae > Echeveria > Echeveria elegans. Next base: position 45,059 of record JAWWMW010001202.1, read on the forward strand.
ACTTTTGTGACAACCCGTCATCGCAAATGAAAAATCTATATGTAAAAAAATTGATCAAATACTCGGTCCAATACAATTAAATATACGGTCACATACATTTAAATAAAGTCATATACAAATAAATACGAATAAATACGGTCAAATACAAAATAATATGAACAAATACGTGTGGATGGTGTGTGGTGTAAATAAAAGTATGGGGAGGGGTATTTTTGTCAAATGATGTTTTGTTTTTATTCTTATTTTATTTTATTATCATATAGCGACGAAAATCAGAACTTTAACGACGAAAATTGTCATAAATGTTTGTGTGTTGAGGACACTATCCTATTATTAGGATAGATGATGTGCACAAAATACATAGTAGAAAATTTAAAGGTTGCATTATTAGTTTAATAAGATTGTGGGACAAAATCTTAGAGATTAGACACATAACTATAACGGCTATTTGCTGCTAGATAAATCCGATATAGTTTGTAAGGAAATAAAAAGAAATAACCGGTTCTGACTCGAGTGGTTTCTTTAAAATAGTGATATAATTATATACAAACTCAAACGATGGACATATTCGTAAAAATATATTTGAATAAGACATGTAAATAAACTCTGTTATTTTATTCAAAAAAACTCCGTTATTAAAAAAAACGCATATTTAGTTTACTTGGGTTATCCTTAATGCTGGCTGGATTTTAAGGCCATTACTCCAATCTTTTGTTTCTTCTTTCTTAATGGTCATTCATTAACGCTCTGTTTGGTTGGAGAGAGAAAGAAAAATTAAAGAAAATTTTTGAGTGAAAATGAAATGTGTAAGGAAAAAATGAAAAAAATAGACAAAATGAGATTAAATTTTATTTATAACTTTCTCAAGGGAAAATTATTTTTCTTTAAATTTTCTTTTCTTCACTTTTTTCTCGCAAACAAACGGAGCCTAAAGATTTGTGGGAATCTAACATGATACATTCTTACCCTTGAGCAAAATAGAGTACAATTATGTAACAAATATTGACATCATGGTGCAACTATTATAAAATATGATGTGACAGTCTTTTACGTTAAGATCAAGAAATATTGTTGGATAATCTTTTACTATATCATGATACAAATAAAAAAGATCGGGGCAAATGATGCTTAATTTTAGGGAACTCACAACTCAAAAGAAATGTTGGAGCATCCAATCGGCCCGTAATGGTGATACTGTCCTCGATTGCTTTCATATGAATGATAAGACTTTTAGAAATAGAAATGAGAATGAGTTTGTTTATACAGTGCAGAGAATGGACTATTTTTCTTCAGATGCACGACAAACAAAATTTGAATAGTAGCTTAACACTCAAGTAACAAAGATCAGCATAACTGAAACACACCAAAATGTACAACGTTTTTTTTTTTCAAAACCGGAAACCACAAATTAAAGCCAAATACCAAATCACAATATGATTAATCGCAGTTGCAAGATCAAGAGTAGCTGACTCATAATCATCAAGGAATAGTTGGGTCATCCGGGA
>JAWWMW010001203.1:0-10429 GCA_035048345.1 Echeveria elegans
TAGCATGGATTGATAAAAACTGGTCAAAAAACAACAAATTAAAACATCATTCCGGATAACGTTGAATGGAGCCCCTTGATGCAATCGCCCATACCTGAATATACACGTATATGATGGGTGACAACACAGAATTCTTATGATATAGAAATTAGAAATATGCCCATTTATTTTATAAATTTTGATCCTCAATAATTTAAATTTTACATTGAAAATGGAATAAACATCAATCCTACTTGATACTAGAAAGCGATAGTCAGTGGCTGATGGAGGGGTTGAGGGTACAGAAGACCCTGGAAAGTTTTTTCTTAAACGTACGAAACAACATCGTATTAATGAGAATAAAACAAAAAATTACTATAGAAACAAGGAAGATGTGATTAAAATTGGTGTGAATTACGATTTAAGATTAAGATAGTAAACTCAATTGAGTGAACAAAGTCATATGAGATTTGAGAAGGGGTGGCACCGCCAGAGTTCGTGATTTGTAAGTGAAAATATTGAGAGCGCATAACGGAGAATCTTGCATCATATTTTTCAGTAACTTTCATCACTTGAAAATTTTACCTGTTTATGTTGGTGGTTTTGGGTGAGATTTGTTAAATAAAAGTTATTTGATTTGTTTTTATTTATTTATTCATAATGGCTGACTTGTTAGTTGTTACCGACTAAGACCAGTTTGTTATTCATTGCCGTCAATAATTATAATTATTACTTAGTTTGTATAAATAGATTTCTTATGCAAATTGCCTATGGATTTGTATAATTTTACTATCCTTTATTTTATTATTGATCGGTGTATTTTATGTCAATTATTTAGGCATATACTTGCTTGTATTCTTCACACTTATAATATAAAATTGGTCGTATTCTACGCTCATGTTGTTGTTTCAGGCATAAAACACACTTTTCGTTGATTATAGAAGTTTGGAGAAAAATATAGCAAAACTGTGGATAAAAATTGTAAAATCGGCAATTTTGACATTTTTTACACTTTGTAAGCTTCCACAGAGAGCATCCGTTATCCGATTGAGCCGAAACAAAATGCATTGGAAATCTAACTCAAACTCCTAAAACTTTTATGTTGACCACAAGTAGTGATTAGGATGTTAAGTCTCTCAACCTAGAGGAAAATCCTTTCGACCGTACCAAACGGGCAGATTCATTCCATTCAACTGAGACACAATTTATTTCGACAGTGCGAAAAGATCAGAGGCTTTCCCTCTTGACCGAGAGACATATCCTTTTGATGGAAGAAAGAAGCTGAAACCAATGAAATGTCTCGATCGAGAGAACAATCGTTTCGACCGTACCAATTTATCAGAAGCATTCCTTTCGACCGAGAGAAATGTCATCACGAACGAAAGGGTCCCTGATTGAAATCTATTTTTTTAGTTTGAACAATCGTTTCTCCATGTTTTAATTCAATTTTAATAAAGATTTTCAACGTTTCTCTCTATAATCTTATTCTTGTAATTGAAATTTTTGAATGTTATATATTTCTAATTTTTTGAGTATAGTTTCATTATATTATTTTTAATTTTGTGACAATCCGTCATTCCGAATGAGAAATCTTTATGTAAAAAAATTGGTCAAATATTCGGTCCAATACAATTAAATATACGGTCACATACATTTAAATAAAGTCATAGACAAACAAATACGGCCATATACAAAATAATAGAAACAAATAAGATGTGGATGGTGTGTGGTGTAAATAAAAGTATGGGGAGGGGTATTTTTGTCAATTGAAGTTTTGTTTTGTTTTTATTCTTATTTTGTTTTATTATCCTATACCGACGAAAATCAGGGCTTTAGGGGTGAAAAAATATCCTGACTGTTTGTGTGTTGAGGACACTATCCTATTATTAGGATAGATATCATTATTTTCTACAAAATCAATTATTATAATATTGTTTTTTCTCAATGACCCTTTTAATTTTTGCATTTTAGGGCACAAAATTGATGCTAGAGTAACACCTTCTTACTTATATTTATAAACAAGCTTTTCAAAAGCCCACTTAGTATGGACTAAGATTACTCCCGCCCTAATTCAAATTTGATTAGTCTTCTATCTATCCTAATAATAGGATAGTTCCTTAACACACAAACAGTTAGGATAATTTTTCGTCGCTAAAATTTTGATTTTAGTTGTTATAGGATAATAAAATAAAATAAAAATAAAAACAAAAACAAAATAAAACTTCATTTGACAAAAATACCTCTCTCCAAACTTTTATATACAAGAAAAAGTGTATGAAGTTGTTTGTGGTTCGATGCGTGCAGGGTTGATAGCGCTGAAGATGCTAGATTATCCTTGCTATTGATAGCATATAGCAGGTGCCCATTTCTGTCCACGCTTCAACTGTGTAAGAAATGTACTACTATAACAGAAACTGAAAAGAGTAAATGATTAAAATAGGGTTTAGCAGACACCATGATCTTCGCCAGTTTGTATGAGCTGTTCTTATGATACTTCCCAAGGCATAAAGAAGTATTTATGGCTTGAATCCACCATTAAAAAGAATTTAAAAAAAATAATAATGAAATTAAAAAGAGATTAGCATTATATGGAGAAATAAACGCAAATGAATAATAATTTGAGGCAGGAATAGGACTAGGAAAGTCCCCCATAAACGCGGGAATTTGATCCAAATGTCATCCACAAACGTCTGTTCGATCCAGTGAACCAAACAATCCAAAAATGCATCCATCCCGACCGTGCTTGCTTGCTCTCGTCGCTCCATTTATAATCCACCACTTCCTCCTCAGTCCTCATCGTTACAACATACACTCGCAACTGTCAGGTATACTTAGCATCACAATTCCTTTCATTCTCAGCATCGGTCGCTCGGTACCTGCTCTGTCTATGTAGTTCTTGTTCATGCTTTAGCTACTCACTCACTTCCACCCAAATCTCGTTTTCCAACGTTGATATCTGTAACTCGATCATTAATTTCCGCAACTGCAGGTGAGCGAAAATGTCCTCGGCCGTCGAAGGAGTGCTGCTAGGGTCCCCAGCGCCCGATGCCCGATTATCCAATCTATCAGTATGCAGTGTGACTTCCAGCTTCAGCAGCCCACCTCCCAAAGCTGTCTCCGAAACTGCCTCAACAGACGACCCCGCCCCAACCGTCAACAAGGTATATGTAACAGTCAGTCAAGCTCAAGACAACTGTTGAGTAACAATCACTTGACATATTGCAACCCTTTTTCTCAATATGGACTAGGGTAAAGTTTATACTGAATCATGGTCAACATCTGTATGTCTGTTTTGACTTGATTATGGCCATCATGCAGCGTGTTTTCACTTTCGGAAAAGGGAAGAGCGAAGGTAACAAGAGCATGAAATCCCTGGTGAGTCATATCCGACCCTCTTTATACATCACATATGTCGTTGCTTATTTCTGATGCTTATTTGTTTCATTTGTATGTGAATGTTACAGTTGGGAGGGAAAGGAGCAAACTTGGCGGAGATGGCTAGCATTGGTTTATCAGTGCCACCGGGACTCACGGTATCAACCGAAGCTTGCCAAGAGTATCAGCTTGTTGGTAAGAAGCTACCTGAAGGCTTGTGGGACGAGATTATGGAAGGTCTCAAATTTGTTGAGCAAGACATTGGTGCTGCCCTCGGCGACCCCTCTAAGCCACTTCTCCTTTCTGTTCGCTCTGGTGCTGCTGTAAGTATTTTTGATGTGCTTCCATCTTACTTTCAATTATTTTAACACATCTCAAAGAATAATTTTGATATCTTGTTGTTTTGACTCCAGATCTCCATGCCTGGCATGATGGACACTGTACTAAATCTTGGTCTGAATGATGATGTTGTTGCTGGCTTGGCAGCAAAGAGCGGAGAGCGATTTGCCTATGATTCATACAGACGTTTCCTTGACATGTTTGGAGATGTTGTAAGTATTCCTTCCAATCTACACATCCCAGTGTAATTATAATTCCTCTCATTGGGAATACTTTTATCCAATAAAGAATGTCAATGCTTTTAGGTAATGGGCATTCCGCACTCGGCTTTCGAAGAGAAATTGGAAAAAATGAAAGAGGAGAAAAAGGTCAAACTGGATACTGAGCTGACTGCATCAGATCTCAAGGAATTGGTGAATCAGTACAAGAATGTGTACCTTGAAGTAAAAGGAGAAAACTTCCCTTCAGGTATTTAAACTCATTACTCGTACGCGGAGTTATATACCATGAACCATCACATTTAACTGATTTTTGTTTTTCTGGTTGCAGATCCGAAAAAGCAACTAGAGTTAGCCATTAAGGCAGTTTTTGATTCTTGGGACAGCCCAAGAGCCATCAAATATCGCAGCATCAACCAGATAACGGGGCTGAAAGGAACTGCTGTTAACATACAGTGTATGGTATTTGGGAACATGGGCACCACTTCAGGGACTGGTGTTCTGTTCACTAGGAACCCGAGCACTGGCGAAAAAAAGCTGTATGGGGAGTTTTTGACTAATGCTCAGGTCACCTAATGCGATCCACCCACACTTTAATTTGGAAATCATTTTCCCCCATGTCCGCAGTTGTTGATTTATTTATGTTCATTATTAGGGGGAAGACGTTGTGGCTGGTATCAGAACTCCCGAGGATCTTGACGCCATGAAACAATGCATGCCAGATGCTTACAAAGAGCTCGTGGAGAACTGCGAGATCCTTGAGCGACACTACAAGGACATGATGGTAAGAAAATTAAAAGAACAATAACTGTAATATCTGGCTGTGCTTTCAAATCCCTTAGATCTAGGTCCACTGCTTGCCATTGCTGTTTTTTTGTGTTAGGTTCATCTGAAGTATATGTGAATATCTTTAATGCAGGATATTGAGTTCACAGTGCAAGAGAACAGACTCTGGATGCTGCAGTGTCGAGTTGGGAAGCGCACAGGCAAAGGTGCTGTGAAAATTGCAGTAGACATGGTGAATGAGGGGCTAGTGGATACTCGTTCAGCAATCAAGATGGTTGAGCCTCAACATTTGGATCAGTTACTTCATCCTCAGGTAAATCACTTTTGGCTTCATTTTGATCACAAGTTAAAACTAAAGAGTAGTCTAGTCTACTCACTATATAAGTTTGAGTAAAGTTTTCCATGCCTGGTACATTCTTGTGTCATTATGCACCAGTTTGAGGATCCTGCAGCATACAAAGACAAAGTGATTGCGACAGGTCTGCCTGCATCTCCTGGAGCTGCCATTGGGCAGGTTGTATTCAATCCTGAAGATGCAGAAGCATGGCATGCACAAGGAAAGAGTGCCATTTTAGTAAGTTAATTTTCAATTATTTTACAGTGTACTCAGCTTGCCGAATTTTTGTTCTGTAAGGACGGATCTTATCTGAATCTCAACTAATTTTCATTGCTGCATCCCCTCTAAAGGTGAGGACAGAGACAAGTCCTGAAGACGTTGGTGGGATGCATGCGGCTGCTGGTATCTTAACTGCCCGAGGTGGAATGACATCTCATGCAGCTGTGGTTGCCCGTGGATGGGGAAAGTGCTGTGTTTCAGGGTGTTCAGATATTCGTGTTAATGATGCTGAAAAGGTGGAGTTGTTAATTTCTTTTGATTTCTTCATAGGGCAAATAGACTGTGAATGCTTATTCTACCAACTTATCCCATTTTATTCAGGTTGTTGTTATCGGGGACCATGTTATCAAGGAAGGTGACTGGCTTTCACTCAATGGGTCCACTGGTGAAGTGATTCTCGGGAAGCAACCTCTAGCTCCTCCAGCCCTTAGCGGAGACTTGGAGACATTCATGTCTTGGGCTGATCAATTTAGGCGTCTAAAGGTGCATTTACATGGCATGCAACCCCATAATTAGTGCTCAATGGTATTCTATATTTCTAGTATTTATGATATCTTAAAATGATTTTTCAGGTCATGGCAAATGCTGATACTCCTGAAGATGCCCTGACCGCAAGACGAAATGGTGCCCAGGGTATCGGACTTTGTAGAACAGAACATATGGTAAGGAGTTTGCAAGTTCAAATTATTCATCATCTACTAAACTGTATTTGATAACAAAACCATACAACAACAAAAAACTTCAGTCACTGAGAGGATAAATTTCGCAGTTCTTCGCCTCGGATGAGAGGATAAAAGCAGTGAGAAAGATGATTATGGCAGTAACATATGAGCTGAGGCAGGCAGCTTTGGATCTGTTGTTGCCTTATCAGAAATCTGATTTTGAGGGCATCTTTCGCGCTATGGATGGTACCGTTTCTTTCCTATACTTCCTTGACGTTAAGCATGATAAACTGTGGAACTGATATTTTTAACAAGTTTTGATTTCAAGTCTTGCAACGCGTACTACTAAAATAAAGTTAAAAACACCAAACCAATCTTTGAAAAGCGGTAGTGAAAACCGCAATAGTAAACCCTCTTGCAAATAATAACATTTCTTTCTATATGCAAATAATATAAACTGACCCCTTTGCAATTTGCATTGCAGGCCTTCCGGTGACAATACGCCTTTTAGACCCTCCGCTTCATGAATTTCTTCCAGAAGGTAACTTAGACGAGATTGTCAGTGAATTAGCTGCAGAGACGGGCATGATCGAAGATGAAATTTACTCAAGGATCGAGAAGCTGTCAGAAGTTAACCCAATGCTTGGTTTTCGAGGCTGCAGGTACATGATGAATAAATGGAGAATGATACTTAAGGGAAAGTTTCTGTACTATTTCCTTGTGATTTCAATTTTATTGACATTTTTTTTGGGGGTGAGCAGATTAGGGATATCATATCCCGAGCTGACCGAAATGCAAGCCCGTGCAATTTTCCAGGCTGCTGTCTCCATGAGCAACCAAGGCTTCACAGTCATTCCTGAGATAATGGTTCCACTCGTTGGGACACCTCAGGTTCAAAACCTTTCCTTTCACTAAGTAACTGAGCTTGTTCCGCATGATTCATTTTTAAAGTAGTTCCAACAGAAAATGAGCTTATCGAATTTGATCATTTTATATGCTAACATTTACATATTCATATGGTACGACGTTTTCTACCTGCAGGAACTAGGTCACCAAGTGAAAGTGATACGCAGTGTTGCAAGCAAAGTGTTTTCTGAGACGGGCACCACCCTAAATTATAAAGTGGGAACCATGATTGAGATCCCAAGAGCCGCTCTGGTTGCTGATGAGGTAGGCGATGGGCATTGCAGATGTTAAATATTCAATTGATGCTAGGCAGCTTCTTTTCTTTGTTCCTTATTAAGTTTCGAGTTCCCTTTTTAAAATACTTTTCAATTCTTGAATTGTTTTTCTCTCCCTAATTATAGATTGCAAAGGAAGCAGAATTCTTTTCTTTTGGGACAAACGATCTCACACAAATGACATTTGGATATAGCAGAGACGATGTTGGCAAATTCCTTCCCATATATTTATCACAAGGCATACTTCAAAATGATCCATTTGAGGTTAGTCGCATTATCATACTCAAAAACCAAACAGATTCAACTTTTTAAAATTTTGGCCCTGATTGATAAAAAAAAAAAATGGAATGACAACAAAAGAATCTCAACTCATCATATACTTACTATTTTTTTTGATATCAGGTACTTGATCAGAAGGGAGTTGGACAACTCATAAAGCTAGCGACTGAAAAGGGTCGCGCTGCCAGGCCTAGCTTGAAGGTAACTTAATCAGCCCTGTATAAAGTTTTACTCATAAGCAGTTGAAGACACTTGCATTTTTAAACAAACTGCTAAATGTGATTATTTTTAGGTTGGTATCTGCGGAGAACACGGAGGGGAGCCATCTTCTGTTGCCTTTTTCGACAAAGTTGGCCTAGACTACGTTTCCTGCTCACCATTCAGGTGGAACATTTTATCCCCATATTTATCATTTCCAGTCCAATTGCTGTAAAACAAGTACAACACTAGCTAAGGGCTTTGAGATATCTTATATTCAAGTGCCATTGTTCTTTTCAACAGAGTCCCCATTGCTAGGCTTGCCGCAGCTCAAGTAGCCGTGTAATCTGAGCACCAAAATACAAGCGCGGAGGAGCATTGCTACCAAAATAAGAGGATTATAATCGTTGATTGCCCATACAAAAAATAACTAGCAACGGCTCCCTCCCCTCGATCAATGTTTGTCTAAACAAATAGTACTATTTCAGTATTTTGTATCCTTCATGTGTGTGTATATCTATTTTTCATACATAAATTTGTCGGTATATATACTGTTATACAATCTTGGAGCTGTTTTATTTGCAAATGATAATAAAATTGGGGAAAATGTTTTTTAAATACTCGACTTTTCAATTTTGGCCATTTAAGTCCTCACAAAAAAAAAATCATCAACTTCTCAGTTTTGGTCATTTAAATCTTCATCGAATCTCGTCACTCGACTTAACGACATGCCTATAATGGTGTAGTGTTTGAAAAGTTGAGGATTTAAATGGTCAAAACTGACAAGTTGAGGATTTAATTTGAGTTGAAGATTTAAATGGTCAAAACTGAAACGTTGATGATTTTAAAAAAACATTTTTCCCAATAAAATTATGCATGTAATTATAGGAATTCAGGACAAGCACAGACTACATGTAAAAAAAACAGAACACAAACAAACGACCCAAGAAGTACATCAACGATAAGTTCAATACTTAACAAGTTCCGCCTGTCCTCTTCCCTGAGCTCAAACCGCCTTTTGCCCTTTCAGTATTGCTATAGACATACCAATCCCACGCCTAGTGACGTGGTGTTAATATAATGGATAACAATAATGTTTTCATACAAGTCAAAGAATTTATAAAATTAGGGATTTAGTGTCGAACACAGGGGAACAATGAAAATTTAGCTATGTCAACTATTATTACTTTAAATAGTTCTTAAGTTTTGAGGATTTCAAATTCAATTTAGGTAACCATTGGAACAAGTGTTGATTAGAAAGAGAATTATCAAAAAGAGATGACTATGATATTAACTTCATCGATAATATTCATGAATTATGTTGAACATGTTGTAAAATAATGTAGAGTTGATTTTAGAGTAAGACTAAGCATGTTTACAACAATATAACCCTCAACCCTCATTCTATTGAATTACATACATATAAATATATTAGTGACGATATAATTCTCAACCTCTTAGTCTATTGATTATATACGTAAAAATCAAATTCCGTAGCATCAACCTCTCAGTCTATTTGCTAAAAGTTCATTGAATCCTCTTTAGACTAGTCTTCGACCTCATGAAATTGCCGCTCTCGCGGACAACGACACTTGATTTGATAGTTTTTCAACTTCTAAATATACTAGGTTCACCTCTCATTTGAAAACATATATATGCTAATGTTGACGCTAATTTATTTGTTATTAAAAATATTTAATTAGCGTCCATGTGGACGCTAATGTTTTATTTAACTTTCTGAATTCTTTCACGATTTTGGCCCTCTTAATGTCTGAATCAATCTTTAAACCTAACATATGAATTGTAATATTTTGAGTCATCTTTCCAACACATGTTGTTTCGTCTCTATCGAATAAACAACGCATCTTCTAGAAGCTTCCAAAGCACAAGGGTCCTGCTGCCATATCCTCAATTAATGCCAAAACACATGAGTTAAAACCGTTGGATGAGCGACTCATCCAACGGTTTTAACTCATGTGTTTTAGTGCATTTATATATTCAGAATTACTAGTTTCGTATAGTTTTGTATTTCAAGTATACGAGAACAGCTGGATGAGAAATGGGGCTTAAAAACATTGTTTTGGCATTAATTGAGGATATGGGCAGAATGACCTTTCGTACTTCGAAAGCTTCTAGAAGATGTGTTGTTTCAATAGAGACGAAACAAAATCTGTAAAAAACAAAATGAGTAACGATCTATTTGTATTATTATGATGTACTTCCCCTGTACAATCTAGACAAGTCGAATTGCAGAGAAACCTCTTGTTTTCTGTAATCCATTGTTCTAATATGCTTCGTGGATCAACCCCTATTACAAATAAAAATGTCTCCGCTTTGCGCTCCACCACTACAACCTGCACAGAATCCACCACACATCTCTGCTCAGCGATATGCAACTCTAATGTCTCTGACACATAACTCCACGCTCGCATTGGTTGCTCTATACTCAACTGACGTCTTGATTTGAGCCAGTTTAGTTATATTTATATGCAGTTACGTTTCCTTGATTATCTCACAAGTAATCTCCTCCTTAATCAAATAGGTAAGAGACATTAAAGATACTATCCAATTTATAATTTAGAAAATAAATATCTTTAAAAAGAAGTCATGCATGATTTCCATAATTCAAATTATAGAAACTAGCTAATTAAGCAATATCTCATAATGTGTTTTGTTGCTACGTCATTACTGACGTTAACAACGCTACCCAAAGAAATACGGGAAATCTGTCATTTAAAGCATGAACTTGTCAAATTTGGACATTTAAAACCTCAACTTCAAATCGGACATTTAAAT
>JAWWMW010001205.1:0-14411 GCA_035048345.1 Echeveria elegans
TTTACAGTCAAAATGAGAAGAATACTCATTAAAAATGTCGAACAAGCTATTAAAGATTAATGTAAATATTGTGTTTTTATATTTACCTCTTTTTAATTTAAAAATTATTTAATATTGTGATTTAATCTGGGACATAGGATGAATCAAATGAATGGACATGATTTTTTTATACTTTTTATTTGATCCACTCCCATAAAAAATTATAGTTTGGACTGAACTAGAATTGAACCAAACGGAACGGTTATAACTCGTACTTTGTTTTAGTAATAGACTAATAGAAATGAAGTAGAAAATCTAATTTTGTAACTTTTTTAGAATGCGAACTGCATTAGCCATCATTCAAGATTAATAAATAAATAAATAAATAAATAAAGCGATAAAGGACTTCATTTGAGTGTTCAAATGTAGTTAAAATGACGCGATGAAAAAAATTGAATTGAACTAGACACATCGTAAGTAGGGAGGTTCAGTTGGTTTCCGGTTATGTAGAACATACCTATTCCTTCAAGCACTGTTTAGTTTGTGGAAAATTCAAAGGATGGAAAGTGAGTGTTTGGTTGTCAAGGATAATGTAAACAAAGTCAAAGCACCGAGTGCAAAATTCGTAACTGAATTTTCCGTGGAAAAGTCATTTTCTTTGACTAAAATATTCCAAGAGCTAAACAGAGGGTCACATTTTTACAAGTCAGTGCACCTCCAACATCAGATACTGAATATCTTTATTGAAATCTAGTTGACAACTTTTGTATTTTTTGTATTCTGCTGGGTTAGTTTTGTAATTAGAAAAACTTGTATTTAGTTTAGGGTTTTCTCTTCATTGTTCAATCAATTAAAAAAAAGCTTTGAGCCGCTGCTTCCTTTCCCTCGACCGACGCCGCCGTTGTTGGCTGTTATTGTGCGTTTGTGTTCGATGTTCTTCAATCTTGCCATGCGGAAAGTTTATCAGGTTGGACCCAATTAATCATTGTTTGGTGAGGCAGCGTAATGGTCAACCTGAGGCATAATCGTCAGCTTGGATTATAATAATGAAAATTCAAGGATGTTTTTGTAATAGTTTATTGTGGCCTCATATAATTTAAGTTTGCATTAAACGTGAAATACAATGTCTTTCGAGTCATTGCAGAGGTCTGGACAACACTGTACATGGTTTTATGAGGGTTTTCCTTTTACTTTCTGCAGAGGTGGGCATACCCCCCATTCCTTAATTATTGTTCCCATTTTACATTGCAGATGCGCCTGGGGCTCCTAGACAGTGGTGGTTTGGTGGTGGAACTGATCTAACTCCTGCCTATATCTTTGATGAGGATGTTAAGCATTTTCACTCAGTAAGTCAATTGGTTCTATACTCCATATATTTTCCTCTCAAGATGGCCTTATGCACGATGCTTCAGCAATTAAAAGAAAAATATTTTTTCAAATTCAGATAATACACATTCAAAGAGTTTCGAGGAAAAAACAATTTGTCTTTTTGTTTTGTAAGAACATATATGTTAGTTCAAGATGTTCCTGCTTGCATCTGACAAATTGAGAATGTAATGTTTTGTGTAGCATGTAATATTTTGCGTTACAAGCTTTTATTACATAGAGATAGATGCAGTGGCATGCATATCCTTGCCTGCCTAGACAACCTTGAAACTTAGCGCAATGCTAATTTTTTAGTATATAATAGACGTAAGTATTATATATTTATTTAAGTTTGAAACTCCTATTATGTAAGATACAAAGTCAAGTCATCGAGTGTTGGTCACTCAAGTATAATCATTAACAAATGCAGTCGGTGAAGTTCATGCTCCAAAATCAAGAAGCCTCTAAATGGTATTGATATTTAATGCACCGTAAAGTGTAAAGCGCAACCTAGTACTTGTTCTTTGTATCTATTAATTTTATAAATAATTAAATATGGGAGGGATGCTCTATGGTCTACTGGTCACAATTGTTATGGCTTATGTAAAATTTGTAGTAAAAATTTCACTTTTGCGCATGTATGCATATTCATATTTCATGCGGGCTGGGGTATGTCGGTGTTTTTATTTCCTGTTATTTCTTCAGTGTCTTTAATCTCAGGTTCAAAAGAGTGCTTGTGACAAGTTTGATCCAAGTTTCTATCCCCGGTTCAAGAAATGGTGTGATGATTATTTTGTAATTAAGGTACTGCCCATCCCGAAAACTCTTAATATTGCCTCAACGTGTCTAGGTAATTTAAGCAGATTTGTTAGTGCAACAAAAAACTTTTACTGTCCAGATATCATCATATATCACGCTAAAGTCAAGTCAAAATTAATATTTTATTTATGGGCACCTAACATTTATATTTGTTTAATCTGATACTGAGTTGCAGCATCGTAATGAGAGAAGAAGTCTCGGAGGAATATTTTTTTGATGACCTAAATGAGTATGACCAAGAAATGCTTCTTTCGTTTGCCACTGGTAAACAGTCGTATTATTGACGTTATCGCTTAATTACTGGTTAAGCATAATTTGCTTAAACCTGCAGAATGTGCAAATTCTGTGGTTCCTGCTTACTTGCCCATCATCGAGAGAAGGAAAGATATCCCCTTCACTGAAAAGCACAAGGCTTGGCAGCAGTTAAGAAGAGGGAGCTATGTGGAGTTCAACTTGGTAAGAATTTTGTTTCAGTTGTGAAGGTGCGAGATGCTTATGGAGGCAGGTTAAACAGGTGCAGAAAAATATATAAAAACTTGCCAGTGAGTAAGAAATACTGTTATCCAGATAACAAAAACATGAAGAGTAATATTAAAAATACTCAACAATTTTGCGTTGGATATACTTATTTCTTGTAGTTATCCGGCTAGATGCCTTGTTAACAGCCGTATGGTATTTCTGTCTTCTGTGTTTCAGTATTGTTCTTAAATACTAATCTGAATTGCTCTTTCCTAGGTTTATGATAGAGGTACAACCTTTGGACTGAAGACAGGAGGTAGAATCGAGAGTATACTAGTTTCACTTCCCTTGACGGCGAGATGGGAATACGATTTGATCAACAATGAATTTAATGAATGTTAATATAACCATAATATAATCTTTGTGATGACAATCTAATTTTGTTGCAGGCCCCAGAAGAAGGCAGTGAAGAGTGGAAACTTCTGGATGCGTGCATCAACCCAAAAGAATGGGTGTAATAATTTCATTGTTACATGGCCTACAATGGTCATCGTTGTTCACTTCATTCCTTTTCGCTACTTCGTTTTTAGGTTCCGGATTTCTAGAGTTATCAACTTGTAGGATAAGGTTCCATTTCACCATTTGCCATGTTTCTGGCTAAGGCTCAGGGTCAGAGATAATGGGTCATTGTTGTAACCAAGTTTGTTAAGATGGAACAGTCTTGTGTAGCTTTGAGCAGTTTATCGTGAGAATATTATGTATATGGACAAAAAAAACCTGTTGGTTTTTATTTTTCATAGTTCCTTTCTGTTGCTACTTGCTTGCTTCCTCATCCTTAGTGTATGTTTTTTCCTTCTGATTTCCTCATCCGTTGTAGACGATTCAGTCGCTCAGTCAGTGAATGCGTGGATGCTTGTGAGTACATGGTCTTATGCCTTCAATGGCCATATGGATATATAACTTATGAATATGAACTGTATTGAAATATTCTGGTGTCTGTAACCAATAATCAAAGAATAAAAAATGTCCATTTTTGAAACACTAGTGACTATTTCAATGCTGATAAACAAATCTGAAAGTTAATCATACAGATGACAACTGGGCTGTATACATTTTACATAGCTGTTCATATGAACTCCCAAATTTGAATCTTCAGGTCTACTTACTTTTGTCATTGCTGATCAGAGTCCCGCCCTGTTCTTACTCTAGTCTACACCATTGCTCCCGATGAAATGCCTGTCACCCTTCCCGAATGACCCTTCTTGTCTTGTTTAGTTCGTGTCCGTGACCTTTATTTGCGTAGCAAGGCCTTTTGCTCTTCAAATTGACTTGTGAAGCACATCATCATAGGGACTAGGGAGTAGGGAGTTTACTACATGAATCAGCCGCCACCATTCAGATATGTTTTGCTATTAGTTTTAGTTTTATCAAGACGCGCCTTACGAACTGCCTCTTGTATCTGCCTCTCATGCTCTTTCAGCATCTCATCCATGTTTCCACGGCGAGGGACTAACGGTCCAGAATACTGAATGCGACTCTTCTTAGGCACGTATCCCTGCCAAGAACACCAAAATACAAATTACACCGAATATCTCATTAATGTGACTATAAAAGCTGATGATAAATTTGCCACTTACTGTTTCTGAATCCTTCACAGTTTCCACATTGTCTTTCCTTAACGAGGAGCTCGAAAGCATTGCTTGTCTTGATCGTTGCGAATCTGAATTGGGGTGAACTGATGAACTTGGCGGCAAGTAACTATTTAAAGGAGCTTCTCTGGCTGTTTCTTGCTGCAAGCTGGACCCAATCTGTTCACAAAATTATTTATAAAAGATTAATGTCGCCTGATCTGCTATATTTAACTCTGACGAGTGGGGAATTCTGCACACCCTGAAATTTGTAGGGCACTACCTAAAAATGAATCATCTAGCCTTATAGATGATCGGGCACAATGTTACACAAGGCTCTATTTATCAATGGGTAAGTACACTCTGATTTTCCGAGATTATTATTGGAAATATAGTTCAACAAAAGGAATGTCTTTTCAGTAATATACTTTCATATCATACCTTAACGGAAGCTTTGGCTTCTCTTGGAACTACTCTTGCGGACTCGGGCTGTCGTCCTTTAACAATCACAGCTTTCCTTCTGTGTTTTGAAAACAATGCACAAATTATGAACCTTGTGCTACTGCTGATATTCTTCAGAATGAGAGTGGTTACTTTAATTTTATACCTTCTTGTTTCTCTTTCTCGTAACTTTGCGTCAAATTCCTTGCTTGGAGGGTATTTTGGCAAGCTTGATGGAGAACATGGCATAGGATCTGCATTGAGAAACTGAACAAGGAAACATGAATGTAAATATGTCATATATATCAATCTACTAAAATGAAGTACTCCTGGCAAAATGTGCAAGATTTTTTTTTTTTTTTTAAAAGAATAGCATGACACTTTAAATTTACCTCACTAAGAAGAGCTGATGAAGCTGTGCCCCGATCTTTAGGATCCATGGAAAGGAGCACGTCAAGAAGCGCCACTGCCGATGGAGGAAGAGTTTTGAAAATTTCCACTACATGACGCCCGTAGGTGTGCTTTGGTTTAAAACTGGTCGCGTGAGGTAGTTTGGGATTTTTCCAATAGTCTTCGAATGGCGAGCCACAAAGCTTTAGGATCTTATGCATTTGCTCCACCTACAGGTACAGTACAAGTCCAAATAAAAATGCAGTGCTCAGATATCTATCACTTAATGAAGTCCGCCTTCTGTAAGTTACTTGTTGATATAAATACATACCTCAGTTCTACCTGGCAGAATAGGTTTCCCGACGTATAATTCTCCAAGAATGCAACCAGTACTCCAGAGATCCACCGCCACACCGTATTGTGTGGCTCCAAGCAAGAGTTCTGGAGCTCTGTACCATAGAGTAACGACGCGGCTAGTTAAAGGCTGTTGTTGGTCTGGTTTGAAAAATGTGGCTAGACCAAAATCACCAATTTTCAGTACTCCATTATTGTCGATAAGGAGATTTGAACCCTTGATATCTCTATGCAGAACTCCTTGACTGTGGCAATATTGGAGCCCGTGAAGCAGTTGTTGCATGTAGCATTTTATCTGTAATGATACCAAATAAGAAATATTCATTCATCAGATCGGACAAAGCAAAAAAAAAAAAAAAAATCAAGTAAGCTTTCATTACTGATTACTTGTGATTCGGAGAATTTGATTCCAGGAGTTGCTAGTAGTCCAGCAAGATCATGTTCCATATATTCGAAGACAAGGTAGAGGCTGCCAGACGCCCTTGACGTAACAAGGCATTCGAGCTTCATGACATTTTGATGGTCCAGCTTACGCAAAATACAAATTTCTCTAGCCATAAATCTCACACTCTCCGGTTCCATATTCACAAATCTTACTTTTTTCATAGCAACAAATTTTCCTGTTTCAAGGTCTTTTGCCTTGTACACGGTGCTGTATGTTCCTTGGCCAATCTGCTCCGAATCACACCGATCAGGTCAAGAAAAAAGCCAGGCAAAAGTAACAAAAATATATCTGAATTCAGTGAAAGTGATTTTCAACAAAGTAAAAAAAAAAAACCTTGCTTATTTTTGCAAATGTGTCAGCACTTCTAGGCACCCAACCCTGAATAGCTTCCGCAGCAACGGAGGCCAACCACGACGGCCATCCTGCCACAACCTGATTTCCATCCATATCTCCGCGATTTAAACTAATGACCTCGGTCGATTGAGGCTGTTCCCCGCTGCAACTCATATCCATAAGACCTCCCATTTTGTGTTGCCTTACGGATTTTTGCTTCTTTTTCCCAACATGGACAGACATGTAACTGTCAGATTTCTGATCAAGCACTACCGAAACCACGTCTTCTGCAGACACTTTTGCATCAAAGACGGCTTCCTCATCGTGCTTGGCCTTGTTGTTCTTATGAAGAGCTTCCTTGGAGCAAATGCAACCCATAATGTCTAGAACTTCCGATCCTCGCCTCTTCAATATGACATCAAATCCTTGAAAGCACAAGCACATAGCTAGCATTAGCCTCGTGCTTATTATCAGATCATGATACTAATAGTTAGCATTTGGTGCACATTTTTTACAAGAAACGGGCAGAACGGAATGGTGGTGGAAGGTAAGAAAAAAGTTGAAGGGTGGAGAGGTATTTTAGGAGGAAACAGAAGAGATGTGTCTGTTACATTGCTCAACTGTATTTCTTGAAAATGTAGGATGACAACACCAACAACAAGACATAATGAGCATCAAAACTACATAGGTTTAGATTGAGAATTGGTATCTAACAACTCACATCACCTTGTAGAGTTTCTTTGATGCACTCACTTCATCTTACATGTCAAGACTTTAGACTCCTATTTCCAGAATGCGAATGGACAAAAATAGAGCTTTTTCTGGCATTATATTTTCGAGACAATTTTTTTCACAGATGTAATGTTTTACGATGCATTATAAATACATCACATGACGCTCATGAAAATGGAGTTGTATTCTATGAAATGGGGATAGCCAGATAAACACGGTTTGAAATATATTCGACATTCAATAGAAGCTGGCACGAACAAGACATGCTTTTTTTTTCTCCTTTCTCTTTACTTTTCCTAAACTACTGCCCTTTTGATCCTCATATATATATAATTGCGCAAAATCACCTGTATAATATACTATTTTGCACAAAACTATCACTATAAAAGAAATTTTCACTTGACCGTCTATATAAAATTTAAAGTTACAAAATAACCACCTTTATTAATATAAAAACTTAATAAAATTCATAAAAATTAGAAAAATGTAAAACAAATATACAAAATATAGTATAACAGTGTTTTGTTTCATTTTGAAAATTTGTATTTTTTTATAGAAGTTTCAATTTCAAAAACTAATAAATTTTTATAAACGTTTTGCTTTTATAAAAAATAAAAATCTTGTTTTAATATGTTTTATATAGTTTTAAGTTTAATATAATGTATTTCTTATATGATATAATTATTTTAATAATTATTTTAAATTTCTTTGCATTTTTAAAATTCTGTTAGAGTTTTTTCATATTAACAAAGGTGGTCATTTGTTAAGTTGAAGTTTTATATAGGTGGTTAAGTGAATTTTTTTTAGTGGTGGTTTTGTGCAAATTGCTTTATTGTATATGTGGTTTTGCGCAATTACCTCATATATATATATATATATGGCAAGTTCCTTTCCCTCCATTCTAACGCATTTCAAAACTTAAGGATGAAACTTTTCTGTTCGGAGAGACCGTGAGACTCCAATCCATACATTATCTCGATACCAGCCATACATGGTACTATATCATGTCTGCACTGTATTACAGTGATTCAACAGAACATTTCATTATTAGAGCATCTGCACTGGAGCAGCTGCTGGACAAGGGCGTGCTCCAGCAGGCGCTAAATCAGCACCTCCTCCAGCAATTATACCTTAAAGCAGCACCTCACGTCAGCGCACTTCCTCCAGCATTAACTGGTGCACATCCGCAGCACGTCCTCCAACCTCCAGGTCAGCAGCACAGCACGCCAGGTCAACTGCTCCTCATCAGTGTAGATGCTCTTAATGGTTCTTATTAGAATTTCAAGACGTGCCAAATACTTATCCATTACGAAATTGGCCTGCTTGGATATATTTCCGCTTCATAAAAACTTTTAAAAAATCAATTACATATTTTCTATTTACTGCATTTAATTTTCTTGGTGGCGCCGTGTAGGGATGCACATTTTTGGACCGGAGAAAGACCGACCGGGCTTTGGCGGATCGGTCCGATCTTGGTTCCTGGCGGGTCGGCCCGCGGTCTGGGATTTTTGAAATTTGCGGTTCTTGGATCGGTCCGGTCCAAAACCAACGGTTTTTGGTCCGGACCACCAAGACCGACTCTTTTTAAAAATTCTCCAAAACTGAGATGAATTTTGATAAATTCTAGGTTTGACGTCGCTCCAATTCCAATTCCTTGGTGGTGCTGGTGCTGCTGAAGATGATGAGGGTTGTAAGGGCGGTACTGTTGTTGTTGAAGTGGTGAGCCTGGAAGTCAGCGAGCGTGTTTTCTAAAGGAGATGGTTTGATTTTGATTTTGGTTTAAGGAAGGATATGGGAGGAGGGGGCTGGATGTTGGTGTTGTACATCTGGTGGATGTTGTTGGTAGGGTTAGAAATAAGACGAGTGTTCTTGAGAGCGGAGGATGGAGGGGTTGCAGGCATGGTTGCATTGCCGGATTGATTCGAGATATTTTGAAAGAAGAAATGGAAATCGATGGCGAGATGAGATTAAAAAAAAGAGAGAAGGCGTTTGCTTCTTTATTTGATCATTTGAATACAAAATGAAGAGGGAAGGAATGGAATGGAATCGGAGATCCATTCGAGATATTTTTTGCGATCCTAGTGGTACGGACCGATACCGGACCAACAAAGATCGAAACCGTCATTCTCAATTCGGATCGATCTTCGGTGCACTTTTTCCAAAATTATCGATCTCACGATCTAGACCGATTCGCATTAGTCGTTCTGGGCCCGGATCGGTCCGTACTGCATCCCTGGCCGTGCCTCTTTTACTATTACCATCTACACTAATAATAAGCCTAATTTGAAATCACCATCACCTATTTAACGACGAATTTTTCCATCGCTAAAACCTCTAATTTCGTAATTAATAATAAATAAATAAAATAATTAAAAAATTAAAAAATTAAAGAACTAAAAAATTAAAAAATTAAAAATAATTAATAATTAAAAAATTGCCAAATTTGTAAAAATTAAAATTTTAAAAATTTAAAATAAAAAAATAAAAATTTTAAAAAATTAAAAAAATACAAAATACAAAATTTGTAAAATTTGTAAAAAATTAAAAAATGTAAAAATTAGAAAATAAACATTTAAAAATTATGCAAAAAATAATATTTTAAAATTTAACAAATAAACAATTCCCGGCGGAACGACGGGCTTGCCACTAGTTATTAAATAAAATCATTAAAATAAAATTGAGCGTTCACTCAGCTGAGGAAGAATAGAAGAAGAGCGAACGACGAAGCCGCCGTATCTTAAATTTCTAGGGCTCGTACCGGACGCGGAGAGATTGAACGATTGCTCGCTAGCTTCTGAAATTGACAATTTGACTGACGATGACTTCTCTTAATAGCTGGAAAAACACAAACACACACGAACTACGAATTTCAAAACCCTAATTTTGCTTGATTTTGATTTCAAACAACCGAATGGACCGATCGAGATCCAAACGGAGCTTCTACTACGACAATAACAACAACAACCACCAGGACTATGACATGGACTCATTCGCCGGAGCCAGGAGCAAGCCTAGGTTTAACAAACGCCACCACCAACGACGCGGCGGCGGAGCAGGAGGATTTGGAGCCAGAAATAGGAAGTTCCAACAGCAGGAGCCTTCCATGTCGTCACCTGCGGGTGGAATGGTTACGACCTCGTTTCGAAGTCTTCGTCATGATATGAAGGTTGGAGGTGTGATCGGGAAATCAGGTAGTATAATTAAGACTATTAGGCAGCATACTGGTGCCTGGATTAATGTACACGAGCTTGTGGCTGGTGATGAGGAGAGGATTATTGAGATAACTAATACACGGAGGCGAGATGCTGATGGACGAATGCCGGCTTTTTCGCCTGCGCAGGATGCGTTGTTTATGGTGCATGAAAGGATACTTGAGAGTTGTTTTGGAGCTGGGTATACCTGTGGAAATGAGGATGAAGAGGACTACGGGGGATTTAAAAGTCGGAATAATGGCAATAGAGTGGTTGCGAGACTTGTGGTTTCTAGGATGCATGTTGGGTCTTTGTTGGGGAAAGGAGGGAAGATTATAGAGCAGATGAGGATGGAGACTAATACTCAGATTCGGGTCTTGCCGAGAGATCAGAATTTGCCTAGATGTGTTTCACTGTCTGATGAAATTGTTCAGGTTTGCTTGTTCAACTTCATGCCTTAGAGTTTAGGGTTTAGGGTAGGTTTTACAAATAAAAACAAGTTGATGTCACTGCATGTTGTCATTTTGTTTGTTTTACTCGAGTCATTTTGCATTTTTGATCTCTCAAATTCTTTTCCAGTGGTTAGCTAAATTTGATGTTGATGGATATGGCATCGCCTCAGGTAATTGGAGATGAGAATGCTGTTAAGAAAGCATTAGCAGCAATCGCGTCACGCTTAAGAGAGAGCCAACATCGCGACCGTAGTCAATTTAAAACACGAATGCAAGAACCAGATCATTTTTACCCCCAGGAAGATGATTTTCCCATGAGCAGTGCATCACGTAAAGTACCAATGGATGGACCACGACATCCCCTATCACCTGGAATGCTTAATTCAAGAAATAACTATAGCTACGGCTCCTATGCATTTGGATATCCAAATGATTCAGGTTACCCTATGATGGATGAATATGAACAAGGGTATGGAGAGGAACTCGTTTTCCAAATACTTTGTCCAGTTGAAAAGGTCGATTCTGTTGTTGGTGAAAGTGATGGTATTATTGAGTTGCTACAAGAAGAGATTGGGGTCAATGTAAAAGTTGCTGATCCCTTACCCGGGTCATATGAAACAGTCATAACAATTTTCTCAAATGAGGTAATTTGGGCTTTTTTTAACTACTATCAAAAAATAGAGGTGTCATGTTTGATGATGTCTAACTGTTAGTGGCGCTTTGTGATTGTTTCTAGGGTCCGGATGATGAGATGTTTCCTGCTCAAGAAGCGTTGTTACACATTCAAACACGCATACTCAGTCCCCTGGTAGATAATGAAAATACTACCATAACCAGATTGGTGATCCCATCTAGTGACATTGGATGTCTGGAAGCAAAAGACGGATCCCTGACTGAACTAAACAAAATATCTGGTGCTGACTTACAAATCTTCGCAGGAGACCAAGTTCCTAAATATCTCGCAGGAACACACGAGCTTCTACAGGTTCACTCGAGCTTCTTTTTTTGACACTAGATGAGTGTAATAGTTCAGTTCACATAGTTGTTCATAGATTCACATTAGCATATAATTATTGGGAGTTCCTGAAGGAGGCGTGTGCGCTCTAATTTTATTTCATTTTCCTTGGCAAACATAAGATAAAACTTGATTTTTTTTGAAAGTTAGTTTTTGATCCCCACACATTCCATATACCAACAGATTGCATATATTAGTACATAAATTTTGCATATCTTCAATCTAGAGAAGAAAGAAAAAAACAAATGTAAATTAGTGGATGGTTGGTTAACTGCTGTTTTGTGGTTGTGATATGTGGCGGATAGCTTTCTGGGCCTGAACTTTTGTGAATTTTTCAGATCGAAGGAGATATAAAAGCATCTAGAAAAGCTATACTTGAAGTAACTTCAAAGATCAGGGACTGTGTATTTAAAGAGCTGTTTCAGAAGGATATGCCACCCCCACTTTCAGGTTCTGCAGGGAGTGCCAAACGAGCAGATTCACCTATTACAAAAAACACGCCAAATCATGAAGGCCAAACTGGAAGTGATCACACAGCTACAAGTAATTCACCTGCCACTACAACGTACCTACAATCAAAGGTAGAACACAGTTGCTACGAATTGGCCTGTCAATTTAACTATTGCTATTTTTCGAGTTTTTGTTCGTCAACCTCAACCTTACTAACTTGTTAATTCTATATTAATTAATAAGCTCTTTGTTGACCCTTTCACCAACTTGCCTCTTGTCAATGCATTGGTTTTGGAATTCGAAAATTGAATCCGAATTGACCGTCAGAGTGATTATCACATTTCATTGAAGTTATGGTGAAGTGGATACTCACATGTCACTTTTGTAGAGCTGAAATGAAGTTATAATAGCTTATCTATTCTTATAAAAGAATAGGAAAATGATGTAAAACCAAACATAAAATGATAAAATTACTATTCATTAAATTAATAAAATGACTAAATTATTCATTACCCATTAACTTTCCTAAGTCCATACTTGAAGCCCCGAACTTCAAATACCATAAAATAATATTAAAAAAATAAAAAATAAACATTAAAAATAAAAAATAAAAAAAAGTAATCAAGTGGAGATACAGAAAAAATATAAGCAAAAATTGTATAAAATAAAACGTAAAAATTTTAAAAAATAAATTTTAAAAAAAAATTATGCGGAAAACATTTAGCACTTAGGGAGAATCAGATGGAAATACGGAAAGAATTTCCGTCGGGACGACGGGAGCGTAGCTAATATATATATAGTTTAATGCATTAAATGAGAAAAAATCTCTAAAACATTAAGGCCCGTTTGGCTGTGGGAAAGAGAAAAAGAAAAGTTAAAGAAAAATATTGAGTGAAAATGAAATGTGTGTTTGATTGTAAGGGGAAAAATGAAAAAATAGGTAAAATGAGATCAAATTTTCTTTACAACTTTCTCATGGTAAAATTATTTTTCTTTAAATTTTCTTTTTCTCACTTTTTTTCGCCATCCGCCATCAAACGGAGCCTAAAAATTCATACCCCTTTCATAAAAAAAATCCTTAAAATAACATAAATGCGGTTGTTTTTTTTCTTCTATAAAATGCCCATAATAGCCTTAAATTCACATCGTTTCGAACGTGCCCCGCACAACCTATGACGTCTTTAAATCTTACGTTTTGTTCCCAGTTTACGCAATAAATCCGTCATTAAAGTTTAGTAGGGATAGTTCGATGTTTTATTATCACAATCTACCCTTTTTTTCGATAATGGGTTACACGGATACAAAATCGTACAAGATGTACGTACATCGAGGACTTAAAAACTAATTTCAGCACAGATCACTAATATGACACCAATACCCACTAATAAATATTAATGTTTAAAATAAACCCTAAAGCTTCCCAAAGAGGAGCCCAATCGCCACCCACAAAACAGAGCTTCCCGACTCCTCGCCTCCCACGTAGCTGCTTCCCCAATCCCCGACTCCTCGCATTACATCTTTCTAAACCCATCGACTCCAGGAGACAGACGGCTTGCGATGCCAACCCCAAGCAGCCGACGTCCAACATCCAACTACCTTGACCTCCAACATCCAACCCCTTGACATCCAACATCCGACGCCGACATCTCACATCGAACCAACCACATGACATCCAACCGCAACGACGACACCAAACAGTTGATTCTTCAGACCAATCGGACAGCGACGACGGGAAGGAGGCGACACCACCACGGCAGACGACGGGGGAAACGGGACAGCCAGCAGAGACGAATCCGACGGGCACGAAATACACAATAAAGCATAACCAAATAAAGAACTCTCATAAGTTTGCACTTAGAGAAAAGTAAAAACTCTCATAAGTTTGCACTTAGAGAAAATCAAAAGCTCTCATAAGTCATATGAATGAACTTAGAGAGAATCAAGACTCACCTAAGATGGATCTTAGGGAGTAAATGATGTGAAAAGCAGGAAAAGAAATACTAAGAGAGGTCCTAAGGGCAGAGAAAGGATAAAAGAAGCCACCTTCCGTGGAGGGGAGACCCTTCCTCCGCCCCGAGGAGACGGCGCCGGTGAAGAGGTTTTTCAGACGGTGGGAGAGAGAAAGGAATTCCATTGATTTTGAAAGAACATTGAATAAACGCTTATTTGAGTGGTTTTGGAAAATATTTTTTTAATACAATTCCCAAAAGAAAATGAATCAAAGTATACACAGTGGTATACTACACATGAGAACGTAATCCGGAATCAAGATCAATGTATGCTAATGACTAATTGAAAAATGATCAATAACTAATAATCAAATAAAAAAAATAAACAACAAGCAATCTAACAACTAAG